>JASDQU010590022.1:49108-59712 GCA_032191745.1 Picea mariana | reverse complement strand
AAACCCTCCCATATCATTAAGGCATGTGAATCCATATCAACTTTCAGTGCATACAAAAATAGTTTGAAAAAATTTCAACGTTGGCCCCATTCACAGGTCATTGTTTCCCATGTCTAGTCCTAGTACAATGTCTTTTCATTGTTCCTTTTAAAATTATTCGAAAGTACATACGTTCCTACATATACTACTGGAAGGACATATATTTATGGTGTTTATTAAACAATGAACGAAAAAAGAGGGATTTTTCATCACAACTATGACACACATACATTGTATATACAATGTAGAACCTGGAAGAAAAATGAAGAAAGGTTGATGCAAACTTAAAACTTGTGTCAACCAATTTGTGTACTTTGAATTAAAAATAGGGTTTACGGTTTACATGATGAATTAATGATGGAAACTGTTGAATTTATCTAAAGCATGTAGTTTATTTCAATTTTAGCATTAACTTGAACCATAACCATTGCAGAAACAATGCACTAGCTGCAGTAAACCAAGATCACAAGAAGAACAACCATGCACAAGACACTGGAAATTTATCCTAGGAAAACCCTGCTCAATAAAGGAAAAAAACCCAACAATCTCATTGCTATATTTCCAAGAGAAGAACCTCTCTCCACCGAGAATACAAGGTGCCAACAAAGGTGGCCCTCAAGACAAACCCTAGAACACAATAGGGTGCTCCTATAAACAAGAGGGAAGGCACCTAGGAAAGAGTGTGCACTTCATTCCTTCACATTTCAGACCATGTGTTGAGTATGTGAGAGATATGAATGATCCACAATGGAGATATCCTCTCTTATAAATACATAACCCAGTACATCAAATGGATGTGTCTATTGGCACAATATGTCTAACCTGTACTACTAAACAATATAATTAATATTTACTCAATATTAATTATCTTTACATGGTGGGGTTGATTTGTACCCTTTATAACACAAATTAGGGTTTTACCAAAGTCTCACTCTCTGAAAATATAGCAAAGGATCTCACACATACTCTAGTGCTATGCCACTAGGTACACATCCACCTTTCCTTAGCCACAAGGATGTCACTCTCAACAAATAAACTCAACTAAGTCCATATGAGTACCATCTGGAGAGCCATCTCAAGTCGACTCAACTAATTCCATAGGATTCTGACATGAGACCATATCAAGTCGTCTCAACTTAGTCCATAGGAGCATGACAAGAGACCATGTGTCATCTCAACTCATTCTAGAGGAGTATGATACATACATCACATGGGCTTTCTCACAGATCATCGCAACTCAGTCCATAGGAGAACGACTTGGAGAATGTCTCATGAAGTTGCAATCAACAACACTCCCTCTCAGCTAGGGAGGCATTCTCCACCAGGCCAAGTCTCTCACGAAAGTACTCAAACATCATCCTAGTAAGAGGTTTGGTGAATACATCTGCAACTTTCTTGTGTGTAGAAAGGTACTACACATGTACTACTTTCCTCTGCACCATATCTCTGATGTAATGGTATTTGATCTCAATATGTTTTGATTTATTGTGAAACACAGGATTCTCAAAGACCTTCACACAACTATGGTTATCGCAATGGATAACAGTGGAATCTATCTCACGTCCAAATAATTCTGCAAGGATCTTGCAAAGCCACACTGCTTCATGGACTTCCACACATAATGCAATGCACTTTGCTTCCGCGGTACTCAAAACTACAGAAGTTTGTTTCCTGCTACACCAAGAAATCATAACAGATCCCAAAGTAAAACAAAAATCGAATGTGCTCTTTCGGTGCATTGTGCTCTCTGCCCAATCTACATCGGCATATCCCTGCAATCTTATTTCTACACTGGATTCATATCTCAGGCCATAACCAACTATTCCTCATAGATATATCAACACATGCTTCGCTGCTATCTAACGTGTTTTTCTTGGTTGAATCATAAATTGGTTGAGTACACTCATTACATAGCATATATCATGTCTTGTTTTAACCAGATACATCAATTATCCAATCAATTGTTTGTAAAGATGCGTATCAATATCACTTGAATCAGTAGAATCATCGTTCATTTTCTTCAAATTCATCACCATCGGTGTAGGCATGGATTTGCATTCCATCATCTCGAATTTCTTCAATATCTCAACTGTATATTTTCCTTGACTCGGGAAAAACTCATCAGTTATCTACCATACTTCTAGTCCCAAGAATTATTTCATCATATCAAGGTCCTTCATCTCGAATTTAGAATCCAATGCATGCTTGCATTCACCAATAATTCTTTCTGAACCAGTGAGGAATAAGTCATCAATGTACATGACCAAAATCAAGCACTCATCGCCAACAATATGGTAGTATAGGTTTGGATCAACAACACTCTTGCTGAAGCCCAAACTCATCAAGTATCCATCAATATTCTCATACAAAGCATGAGGTGCCTGCTTTAGTCCATACATGGATTTCTTCAACCAGTATACATGAGACTCCTTCTCATGTGTCACAAATCCATTTGGTTGCTCGATGTAAACTTCTTCCTCAATCTCACCATTGAGAAAGGTTGTATTTACATCCATTTGATGTAGTCTCCAACCCATGGATGCTGCAAGATCAATAATCATACGAATGGAAGTGTATCGGGAAACATGAGCAAATGTTTCCTCATAATCTATTCCCTCCACATGAGTGAATCCTCTAGCCAAAAATATCTCTTTGTACTTCTTGACACTTCCATCAACTGCATGTTTGATCTTATAGATCAATTTGTAAGTCACTATAGACTTCCCTTCTAGCCTCGGAACAATATCCCACACATCATTCTTCATGATGGATTGATACTCTCCTGTCATGGCATCTTTCCAAACTTGTTGACCTGTTGCTTCTCCATGACAAGAAGGCTTAGTATCAATGATGTGGCTCATGGCTGAAACATAGATAAAAAATATATGTGGTATCTTTCTCCTCGGAATGTACCATGAGGATTTTCATGTCCCTATGCCTCTTGTAGAGTCTGTTGAGCCCATGCAAGCCTCTTCTGGCCTACAGTAATGTCTCTGGGAACATCAACTGGATCAATAATTGTCTCCCTCTTAACTGCTAAAGGGGGAGAAGGTATTGTCTCTTCCTTCTTCTCAAACAATTTGACTTACTCTAAGTCAAGTGACTCCCTTTGAATTTGGAAGAATAAACATCTTCCTTTTCCTATGTTGCTATCCTGGAGACATCCCATGTTTTCTCAAGTCCTATAACTCCTCTACAGTACTTTGTTGGCCTCTCGTACTAGGATAATAACCAAGATGACCTGTTATAGGGATAGCAATCAAAATGGCCTCCTATACTAGTATAATAACCAACCAAGAAAAAATGGACTCTCGTACTAGGGATCATGGCCCTTCAATAATGAAATAAGAAATCTGTCCTCTCGTACTAGGATAATAACCAAGATGGACTCCTGCAGAGATAACAACCAAAATGGCCTCTTGTACTAGGATAATAACCAACCAAGAAGAAAATTGGACTCTCATACTAGGGATCATGGTCCAAGTCATGAGGGATCCCATACCAGGGATAATACCCTTCATTATTAAAAAGAAAGATACTACAGAGTAATGATGAAATCAATTAAGGAAAGTAGTGAAAAACTTACCTTACTCTGCAATCATGCTCAATCTTGCTTTTGGTCTTCCAAAGAAGACTAAGATAGAGAAGAACTCCTCATTGTTCTTGCTTGAATTCCTTGACTTCTTTTGAGGTTGTTAAATTTGCTTTCCTTTCTTCCACAAAGAACAATGATTTTCATAGTGACAAGGGCTTGAGACCTTGCACATCACTAGTTGCAAGTCTAGTCTCCTTGATGTCCACTAAATCTTGAATAATATGCACTTATAACACACACTCAAAAGTCATGCCAAGTTCATTCTTTAAATCTGTACAATCTACAACATGCCTCTCACATCAACTATCCTCAAGGTTTCATTATTCTAGATAGGACTTTCATGTTTGATAATTTGACAAATGGATGACACATCCATTTCTAATCTTCATCATTTTTCTGATTCTCTGGAAATGAATCAGTACTTGAGACTATTTTTTTCCTTTCAAATGAAACAAGGTACATTTTCTCTATCTGTCTATGATTGTTGTGTCAGGTCAAAATATTTTATAAACACAATATTCATTCTTTTTCAATGTCCTGTATTCCTGAATACTAGTTATGAATCCAGATTCACAATGTTCATGTATCTCAACCATAATCTCAGTAATCCAATTCATTGAAAAGAATCTATCATTCAATGGATTTACTTAACAAGTCATACTACCTTCAGCAGATGGGATTTTATACTCAGCCTGCATACCTGTCACTTCTGTATTTTTGGATGGTTGTACACGTAGGTAGTATAGGTCTTAGAACATACCTTGAAATATACCTTATCACTTTTTCAGAAATAGTCTTAGAACATGCCCACATTCTGTCACAAAAAATTATCTTTAAATATGATTCATAAATGTCATAAAGACTAATCTCAAATCCACTCAGTGCTACCAATATAGATCTGTCATAGAATATTGTCACAAATTCATCCTTCAAGATGCCTCAGAACATGCATCATATCTCCCTCAAAATTTAGTCTGCAATTTTGTTTAGGGTTCGATTTTAGGTTTGTGGTTAGGACTCCTTCTAGCTATGGCAACCATGGAGAGGATTTACCAATAAGTTTAAGTCTATTTTTTAATAAGAAGATTCTCCAATAAGTTTAAGTCTATTTTTTTATGGCTCCTTCCGAATACAACAACCCTATATGGGGCTTCTCCATGCTGTGGTTTCTTTTATGACCTTAAATAGAGCTTGTCCAAGTCTAATAGGCCTGCAGCTAGTCTCGACCTTCACCATGAATTTTAAGTGAAGGTTCATCCATATCCTTATACCAATGACAATGGTTATAGTAGCCCTCAAATTCCATGTCCTGCCTTCAAGATTGTGCAATAGTCATCTTCAAGAAATTTCTTTGATACCATGTTGAAATTAGCTCAAGCATGTAGTTTATTTCAATTTTAGCATTAACTTAAACCATAACCATTGCAACAAAAATGCACTAGCTACAGTAAACCAAGATCACAAGAAGAATAACCATGCACAAGACACCATAAATTTATCCTGGGAAAACCCTTCTCAATCAAGGGAAAAAACCCAACAATACCATTGCTATTTTTCCAAGAGAAGAACCTCTCTCCACCGAGAATACAAGGTGCCAACAAAGGTGGCCCTCAAGAAAAACCCTAGAAAACAATAGGGTGCTCCTATAAACAAAAGGGAAGGAACCTAGGAAAGAGTGCGCACTTCAGCCCTTCACATTTCAGAGCATGCATTGAGTATGTGAGAGAGATTAATGATCCCCATTGGGGATATACTCTCTTATAAATACATAACCTATCACATCAAATGGATGTGTATATTGGCACAATAGGTCCAACCTATAATATGAAACAATATAATTAATATTTACTCAATATTAATTATCTTTACATGGTGGGGCTGACTTGTACCCTTTATAACACAAATTAGGGTTTTACCAAAGAAAAATGAAGAAAGGTTGATGCAAAATTAAAACTTGTGTAAACGAATTTGTGTACTTTGAAATAAAAATAGGGTTTATGGTTTACATGATGAATTGATGATGGAAACAAGTGGGTGTGGGAGTCAAATTCTAGTATAGAAACCCTCATATATCGTTAAGGCATGCAAATAGTACATCCATGTCAAATTTCAATGCATACAGAAACAGTTTGAAAACATTTCAACGTTGGCCCCATTCACAGGTCATTGTTGCCCATGTCTAGTCCTAGTACAATGTCTTTTCATTGTTCCTTTTAAAATTCATTTGGCAGTACACATGTTCCCACATGTTCAATTGAAAGGACATATTTTTGTGGTGTTGATTAAACAATGAATGAAAAAGAGGTATTTTTCATCACAACTATGACACACATACATTGTATATACAACGTAGAACCTGAAAGAAAAATGAAGAAAGGATAATGCAAACTTAAAACTTGTGTCAACTAATTTGTGTACTTTGAAATAAAAATAGGGTTTATGGTTTACATGATGAATTAATGATGGAAACAAGTGGGTGTGAGTCAAATTTGAGTCCATAAACCCTCCCATATCATTAAGGCATGTGAATAGTCTATCCATGTCAAATTTCAGTGCATACAAAAGCAATTTGAAAAAAATTCAAAGTTGGCCCCATTCACAGATCATTGTTTCTCGTGTCTAGTCCTAGTACAATCTCTTTTCTTTATTCCTTTTAAAATTCATTCGACAATACACATGTTCCCACATCTACTACTGCAAGGACATATTTTTATGGTGTTGATTAAACAATGAACGAAAAAAGAGGGATTTTTCATCACAACTATGACACACATACATTGTATATACAATGTACAACCTGAAAGAAAAATGAAGAAAGGTTGATGCAAAATTAAAACGTGTGTCAACCAATTTGTGTAGTTTGAAAGAAAAATAGGGTTTATGGTTTACATGATGAATTTATGATGGAAAAAAGTGAGTGTGTGAGTCATATTTGAGTCCAGAAACCCTCCCATATCGTTAAGGCATGTGAATAGTCTATCCATGTCAAATTTCAGTGCATATATAAAGAGTTTGAAAAAAATTCAATGTTGGCCCCATTCACAGGTCACTATTTCCAATGTTCAGTCCTAGTACAATGTCTTTTCATTGTTCCTTTTAAAATTCATTCGAAAGTACACATGTTCTCACATCTACTACTGCAAGGACATATTTTTATGGTGTTTCTTAATCAATGAATGGAAAAAGAGGTATTTTTCATCACAACTCTGACACACATACATTGTATATACAATGCAGAACCTGAAATAAAAATGAGGAAAGGCTGATGCAAACTTAAAACTTATGTCAAACAATTTGTGTACTTTGAAATAAAAATAGGGATTATGGTTTACATGATGAATTGATGATGGAAACAAGTGGGTGTGTGAGTCATATTTGAGTCCAGAAACCCTCTGATATTGTTAAGGCATGTGAATAGTCTATCCATGTCAAATTTCAGTGCATAAATAAACAATTTGAAAAAATTTCAAAGTTGGCCCCATTCACAGGTCATTGTTTCCCATGTCTAGTCCTAGTACATTGTCTTTTCATTGTTCCTTTTAAAATTTGTTCGACAGTACACACGTTCCCGCATCTACTACTGCAAGGACCTATTTTTATGGTGTGGATTAAACAATGAATGAAAAGAGAGGGATTTTTCATCACAACTCTGATGCACACACATTGTATATACAATGTAGAACCTGAAATAAAAAAGAAGAAAGGCTGATGCAAACTTAAAACCTGTGCCAACCGATTTGTGTACTTTGAAAAAACAATAGGTTTTATGGTTTACATGATGAATTTATGATGGAAACAATTGGGTGTGTGATTCAAATTTGAGTTCATAAACCCTCCCATATTGTTAAGGAAACATCACATAAAACTTAAAAACATGTAATTAACCCATGACATAAGTAAATTATTTTAAGAGAATAATTCATACAAATTAAAATATATAGTCACGTACCTGATCCAAATCAACATTTGTATAATCATGCTTATTATGTGTCTTCTTCTTCATCGAACTCAACATCTGTATCACCATCTGGTTCAGAAATGACGTTGAAAGGATTGATGATATCACCATTGTCATCAATGTAATTTTCGAGCATATTTTCATCGACATCATCATCAAAACATTCATGGTCTCCTACGCCTGGATCATGATCTTCTTCATATTCTTCGTCTTTTGACCTTGCATGATATTTTGGCTCTGTCTGATCTGGTGAATCTTCTTCTTCTTCAATATCATCTTCTTCCTGTACATGAGTATACTTAATTGGCCTTCCTCTTGGATCATATCTAACAACAAATGACCAATCACTCTCACCTAGAACATTTGAGTAAAATACATGTTCACATTTTTTTTTTCCAAAACATAACGATCATGTCCTCTTTCAAACATTGTTGTTTTAATCATCGGAAATCTGTTGGCATTTTGAATAACAGTTCTTTCCTCATTGTGTTCATGCATTCATAACCTATACCATTTGACGTTGAACATAACTTATTTGAAGGAATTAAATTCACACTCAAGTATATCGTTCAAATACCCATAGTATCTATTTTCATATTCTTGGGGATGTCTGTCACTCCTAGAGGAAACATTAGTGACATGTAATACCGCAGTTATCCCACTATCGTAAGTTTTCCTGGTTTCATCCAACTATTTGATGCGAAATTTACAGCCATTGCACCACATAGCCTTGCACTGTTTCAACTACAATATGTCATATATGTAAAAGATGCATTGTTAGTTAAAAAATAACATATTTATATAACTTGGAAAGCATTTGAAAAAGACAGTACACATGTAGTCACATTAATATAATATAAAATAACTAAAAAAAATGGGTGAATTTGCTTGCATGTCCATCTTTCAAACCATATGATAAATCAATTTTCCCTTGCGTAACATTGGCATCTTCATTACGACGCGATTCTCTAACCAATTCAGAGAGTCGTTTCCATGATAACCTACCACCATGATGTTTTTTACATCCTTCAATCCATACATTCATCTAGTCAATATTGTTTGCAATGCATAAATGCAATGCATCCCAATCTTGAGCAACTGAATCAATAAATCATAATTCACCAATATTAAATATTAGTTATAACCATGGTAAATATTAATAATTTATGAAATAAGAGATATTAATATATTAATGAGAATGATCATATACACAAAAAATGAAAATTAATATGTATTAATATAAATCTCCACAATTATTAATATATTACCTCTCATTTTTTTCATTCTACCTTTCCCCAACAGGTGCAACTGATCTTCAAATTTTTTGATGGATTTCACATCCCAAATGTGATCCACTGCATGCATAGTTGACACTGCTAATTTAGGAATATACTGACTAATATTGATGCAGGAGCATCACAAGAAAGAACAAAGTGGAGGACAACTGGATACACACCAATGCGCATTTTGAAGACGTTTTGAAATTTAAAGATGAAACATTAATGTAATAGCTGGGATGATGTAATTACTCTTAAATGTTTTGGGGATTGTAATGTAGATCTTGAGCGTTTCCCTCATCTGTTGATTGAATGCATTTAATGTAATAAATGTAAAGTAGTTGTAGTATTTAATTTCAATAAGATAACTTAGAGTTGTAGGAGGGAAAACTCAATAAAGCTCCATCGTAGATGTATTGTATGATTATCATTCTCAATTGTAAGAGTAGAAGTTGTAGAGAAAGAGAGCATAGGAGAGTATAGAAGAACAAAGATTGTAGAAGTTGTTTGAGCAGATAGTTGTTGCTATATAAACCATGTACAAAAGCACTTGAATTAATATAAGAATACTTTGATTCAAGCTCATGGTGTTGTTATGGTTATTGTTTGCATTTGTTGAATGGTATGTTTATAGTTTTCTCATATACTCTATTTTGCATTTGTTTCAATTCTTTATGTGTATGATTTCATGTTGAATGTATGAATTCTATGAGAGGGAGAGTATAAGTTCCAATTGATTCTCTTCCTGAGAATTCCTGCAAGGAGTGCGATGACAAGATTCTGAGTTTTATCTCAGAAAAGATTCATAGAGATAGAGTTGTTCTTATACCAATGGAAGTGCAAGTATAACATAGAGCCATGCAAGGTGTGCGTAGGCCAGGTCGAAGTCTTAGACTTTTCCAACCCAAGGAACCTGTTGAAGAACTTCTGTCGCAAGGAGAGCACCGAGTTGGAGTGTTTGGATAATCATGGATTATCGTGAAGGCCACAAGGAGTGTGTGCAAGAATTCCTTAGAATCCTTGAGTTGCAGCGAGAATCAAGCTCAGGAGGGATAGAGACTTGGAAAGTCCAAAGGAAGGACGAGGGTCAAAGTCACCTCGCAGAAACCAAGTTTAGGAGGAAGTACTCCAAGTTATTTGGCCAAGATTCTTTGAGAGTATGAACGGATGGTTGAAATTCTCGAAGGGAGAAACATTGATTTTTTGTGGACTGTTGGATCCAGTAGACTAGCAGAGAGGTTAAGACTGAGTGTCTTTCAACACTCACAAGCTCAGGAGAGATAACAACTGTTAGATCCCGAGGAGTGTGAATCGTCGATTGGATGCTCCAAAATATCGGTATTTCGGGAGTCGGGAGTGTGGAGGAAGTTGTTTTCGGGAATCGCGAGTCACGAAATCCCGATAAGAGAAGGAAGGATCTGGAGCGTTGGATCATGAGAATTCAGGACCGTCGATCTGACAATGCGGTCATTGCGATTTTGGATTTTGAAAGAAGGGGAGAGGGCCACTTCACAAATCCCCGTTACATGAAATCCCGACGCAATCTGGTCCATCAGATAGTGGGAGATTGATGGGTGTTATATATGCACTAAAAACACACTAAAAACCCTCAATTAAATTATCAACCCAGGGTAAGTAAACTTAGAGTTGTAGCAAAATATATGCCAAAGGTAGAAGGGTTGGTGTTAAGCCCTAATATTGGCTCATTACCCCTTAATTGGGGCATATTATATTA
>JASDQU010590022.1:10580-22031 GCA_032191745.1 Picea mariana | reverse complement strand
AAAACACTCAAAATCTTAAATAAAACCCTAAAAATGAAAAAATAAGTTTCAGGAGCCCTTGTAAAAACTCACATGGAAAGCTACATTACCAATGCAGATACTACCCCTTGTTCTTGCGTTGGTAAACACGGGTAACAACCCAAAAAGTGAGTTGGTCAACACACTTAATGACCCAAAAAAATGCATTGGAACCCGAGGGTTTCTGGACAACTATGAGCTGGTCTTTGAAGTAGATCTAAGTGGTTTCTGACATCTCATTCTTACAAACATCGCACATAAAGTAATAGAAAAAACAAATCTCCAAAAAACTCAAAAAATGAAATGAAAAAGAGAGGAAATAGGTTTTACCCACACCCACAACTAGGGATCAAGAGATGGCTCAAATCCCAAGTAGACTCACCAATTTCTTGTGTAAAATATATAACAAGGATGTAACATCCCTAGTTTTTATCCCCGTAAATTATAATATAATTGTGAAAATGTGATTTAGGCTAGTGAGTTGGTATGTCTCAGGCTAGAGAACATGTATCAATAAATATGGTTGAGGGATGAGCTATGTAATTTGTATAGTAAATTATTAATATTTATACATCATTAGCTATGATACAAGAGCGATGGAAATGATGGGGGGATATGATTGCACAAGAGAGGGAAATAAAGGGGGTCCAAGGCAAAACCCATGTTCTTTTCTTGAGTTATTGTATCATTATCATCTAATCCTCCCTTTGACGTATTAGACACTCAATCATTGAAATCATGTAAGAGATTGGGTGCGAGAGTCAACTCACCTACTTATGACAGCGTGGGATGAGTACGAGCAAGCATGGGGTAAGTGTGAGAGTCAATAAATCCTTTTGGGGAAGAGTGAGATTCAAGCAAGCTTAGGAGAATAAGGAAATTCTATTAGGAAGAGGGGACAATTTTTACATGTTGTTTTTGGGTAGAAGGAAGAGTTGGGGGGTGATAGAAAAGAGCACCAACCATGATATCTATGGAAATACAACTTTTTGGAATGAACTTGATGATGAATATGAGGTTGGGTTCCTATAATAGCTTGGTGGAGTTGTGAGATTATCCTACGAGTGAGGTTTTGTGACTATTATTTTCATTTCCTATAGAGGAATGGCTCAAGATCCTTGGGAAGGTTGTTATGAGCACTCTAAAGGAAAATCTAGGAATTATTGGAGTCCCCAGCTATGATATTTCTTGGAAAACTGTGTGCACTGGAGCCATGGATGGAAGTGGGAAGGCCTAAGGGACTATGTAGAAGGGAAGGGGGATCACATTCCTTAGATTGTGAAGGTTGAGAGAAAAGGGAGATGATGGATTCAAATTGTTGTTGGAGTGGAAAAATTGGGTTTTGGGCTACTATTTGTGGAGAGTGGACAACCAAGAGGAAGAGACCTCCTTATGGACTCATAGCCTTAGATTGGGGGTGGCTTATTTTTGAGAGAAAATGAATAGAAATGTCTATGGTTGGGATGAGAATTCTTTGTACGTGGCCAATTGGTTCATCTATTTAAAGATAAGTCTTATGTTATATTTTATCAAGTTTATTCCACAATGTAAATGAATGTTCAATTGTTGTTGTGTTTTCTTGAATGGTGACATTCATGTTTTGAAATATGTTGTTATTTGCATGAGAAATATTATGGGCCTACTAACCCTTGGTTTATTTTATCCGTGTGGGGAATTTTTAATCAATTTTTAGCAGGTGGGTAATTTATAGTCGGTATCAAATCAAAATTGTTTTTTGTTGGTACTGGGTACGTTACAAATTGGTATAAGATATTTTGGTTCAACATCGGACCTATATGGGCCAAATACTAGTGCAAATTTGGTAAATTCATTATTGCATGTTGGGCCCTTCGTTTTTGGTAAGAAGTTGCGTAAGGAGGATTACATTCCCAATCTTGGTCAAACACGAGTTGCACAAGACACAAAGAAGTTGGACAATGGAGCAAGAAAAGAAACAAAAAATGATTGCGAAAAGGTACAACACAACACCAACGAGGCAAAGGAAGTTACAACAGAACAAGAACAAGAAAGCATATAGAGTCTAAATCAGAAATATCCCACTCATCCTATATGTATGAGATGCAAATGAATGTAAAAGGGTTGGTTGTAGTTGTTTGGTTGTTGGGTTTTGTCATAGATGGTATAGAGGGCACAAACAAATTAAGGGTTATGTGATTGTAACTTGTATTCAATTTTTGGGGAAAAAGGTAGATAGAGCTCTGTGACATGAGTTTGGAGCTAGAAGCTTGTAACATAGTATTGATTTGTATCTCTGAGATTGTATCCAAGAAGCTCTTTTGATAATATATATGGAAGGACCTAAAATTTTGAAATTACTTTGTCATTCTGTGTGTATGATTATGAATTATCTATGTACTTTACTTCTTTATGTTTGATAAGATCAATGTGTTGTATCTGTTTACAGATGTTATTGCAACTTGATTGTCTTTATTTCCAGTATGAATGAGTTCAGATATGTTTTTTGGTTAGTCTATCTTACGCAAGGTTATGGTGAATCTTGAATATTCTGGAAACCCACCTAAGTATTATCCTTTCCCTTCCCTATCTTCTTGTCTTGGTTGCACTTCAGGTGAGACTTCTTCTCTTTGGAGGAGATGAAAATGCCAACACTCTAGACTACTTGGTGCCTTTTGTTGGTAATCTGAGAAGGACCCTGGTCTGATCAATTCCGCACCAACAAAATGGTTTCGTTGGTGGGACATGTGTTAAAAGGGAACCTATAGGGAGAATACTTCCACAGATTCACAGATCCGATATTCACCAGTGGTGGGAGAGAAATTACGACGCATTCATATGGAAAGAAGCAGATCTGAGAGGAAAATATGTGAAATATACACGCGTGGTTGTCTTTAACTCAGAAAGATTGAGTGACCAGTATGAGATATTTTGGGTTAAGTTCTCGGAAGAAATTTTTCGCTAGATAGATAGGCTTCAAGAAGCTCTGAAATTCCAAGAACAGGTCAAGAAGACCTGCATTTGGGATACAGAAAAGATCACAACACTTCATCGGTTGGATCATACAGTAACGCGAGCAATTGATTTCTGGGTCAATACAACATTAGAAGGATACATTATCGAGTTTGCAATTGAGAATCATCAATATTTTTCATGGGAAGATGCGTATTTCAAGAAATACACAAGGGGAAGACTATTGAGAGAAATCCCCCTGTGGATTAAGGTTTTCTTGATGGAGGAGGGGATGTTGATTATGTCCCTGACTAAGATGGCAGCACAAACACCCTCGCTTGGGGTGAAGTCATGGCCTGATAGAGGGGATAGGGGTCTTTGACAAATGGGGGATCAACAAGAAATGGAATAAAGGGATGAGCAAGCCTTGAAAATAGTTGCCATAGTTGAGAAATGGTGGCGTGGTAAGATAAAGAAAGAAATAAAGCAATCTGAGAAGTTGTGGAAAGAAGTCAGACCGGGAGAAGTCGAGGAAGGACAGATGGAAGAGTTGTGAAAGATGAGAAGACAGGAAAGACTGGTCAATCAAAGATTAAATGAGAGAGAAGCGTAGAGAGAAAGAAGTCCCCAAGAGGGTGGACAAGAAGGAGAAGGTGTAGAAGCATGGGAAAAGGAAGCCGACATGGATCTTAAAGAAGAGAGAGAATATTTAGCCCCAATTCTAGGAAAGATCAAGAATCCAGCTGAAGAGACCGCTCCATAAGATGAGAATGAGACCCCCTATATCAAAGAAACCTACCTTGAAGCCAGTGTCACCAGCCCCGAATCACCCATACCTCAAGTGTCTTATATCAAGTGGTAAATTCTATACTACCTTCTTATGTTATTCCTGTTCCATTACAGTCAATTACTCAGTCACGACCGAGAAGTGTGAATACTGGGAGGATATTGGGATCCCTTGGTAGGTCGCAACCAGGACCATTAGGTTTTATCTTGATAGGAGCAGAAAGATCAACAACGGTTGGTAATGTGGGAGGTTCGATTACTCGATACCCAAAATTTTGGGGTAAGGGAGACAAGGATGTTGAGAAACATTGGTTCTTATGTGAAGCAATCTGGAGGTCCAGAGGGACTCTGGATGCAAATAAATTGGTTGAGTTCCAGACTAACTTGAGAGGTTGTGCTCCTAAATGGTACATGAAGGCCATTGATCCAGGAGTGCAAGACCAAGAATTCACACTTGACCAGGTACAGAGAAAATTCATAGTGGATTTTAATCTGCCTCAGTCAGAACAACAAGGTCTGTTTGATTTGTGTGAAATTCAACAAAGGGAAGGTGAATTAGCCTGGGAATATAGTTATAAATTTAAAGATTCTATAGGGATGTTAGCACATCCGATCCATGAGGAACATCAAAGAGAATGGTATATCCAGGGATTGCTACCTCTGGCACAGATCCCGTTAACGCAACAACAGATAACCACTTTGACAAATGCCTTGGAACAATCAATGAATATTGAAGCCATGGAAGGATATTTGGGGAGCCTGAGGGTGACCAAACCCCCAATAGATGCAAATTTGGTGCAACTACAAGGGAAAATATCATCACTTATAGAGAATATTCAAGAATTGATGATACCCAGACCAGGACGATCGCAAGTCAGGTGTACTGGATGTTACAAATAAGGACATCCAATGAATGAATGTCCACAGATGATGGGAATGGGACCTCCTCAGAATCTGATGGGACCTGCAATAGGACCCACAGGAGGAGTTTCACAAGTATCCATGAATTTACCATTCCATACCCCAACCCCATATCATGATTTTCTAGGTAATCAAGCATCGTCGTCAGTTGAGTATTGCGATATTTGTCGAATCCATGGGCATGGGCCAAGACAATGCCCCATTATTCAGTAGTATTCATCAGTACCAAATATTATGCATTGTGAGGTTTTCTCATCTACCACACATACTACAAATCAGTGTAGAGCGTTGGATGCACTTGCAGACAGACTGGATCGAACATCATTTAGGGTGAATGAAACCCCTCAGGGACCAGAAAGAGGTCGAGGAGGTGGATTTGGAGGAGACTTCAGAGGAGGAAGAACCCAGGGAAGAGGACCAAGTATATTCTACAACTGTGATGATCAAGACCACATGGATAGAGATTTCCCTCACCCGAGGCGACCATGGTGCTCTCATTCTAGAACTAATGGGCATGCAACTGAAGAATGCCCAGAGATAAGATCATGTACAACAATGAGGAACTAATCTTATTAGTTCAGAGATAAAGAGAGTCATCAGAAGGAAAAATACCCAACCTTAATATTGCTACTCGAGGAGGGGCAAAGACTGGCACAAATACTGATAATTTACCTCAGATCCATAAAGCAGTGCCTAAGGAGGACATGTATGATCCTCTGAAACAAAATCTATTCTTTAAAATTGAAATAGAAGTATTCCAGAGTATCCATGGCCCTGAGATGCAAGAAAAACCCCTTCAGCCTATTGTTTACCCTAAGATCGTGCAATTCTCTGCTTCACCCCCTGCACCCTGAAACCCTGTAGTTTCGATGAGACAACTTGAGTAGCTACACAATATAGTTGAGCTATTCTTTCAACTATTTTATGATATTCTTGGGAATGACCAATTGACATAAAATTTTCTCAATGCCTTGTACCTAGTCCTAGGAACTGAAGAATCTCCAGAAACTAGAATGAGGAATAATCTCCCTGAGAAGAATACTCAGAAAGTGCAAAGAAGGAAAGTGCGGTATGGAAAAGAATTTATATTAGCAACACAACTAGATGAGTTTGAGATTAAGGATGTTATGTTAGATCTATGATTTGATGTTAATATACTTCCTAAAAAGATTTGGGAAGCTTTAGGAAATCCCCAATTGACATATTCCCCAATCCAGCTAAGAATGGTCAATTAGTACTGTATTTTTCCAAGAGGAAGATTGGAGAATGTGGAAATAGATGTTGCGGGAGTGAAGACTGTAGCTGATTTTGAGGTGATCAAAATAATGGGGGATAAGGACCCTTATCCTTCGCTACTTGGTATTGATTGGGATTACGATAACTACGCGGTGATTGACCTAAATAAAGACACTATGACATTTGAGGCAGATGGAATAAAATTAGTTCAACCCTTGGATCCGTATGTAGGCCCTCGATACATGGAGCCAACAAACAACAATATGGAGGGAGAATATTTGGATCATTTGTACACTGTAACATTAGGAATGAGAGAAGACTACATAAATCCTATTGTTGATGGATTAGTAAGTTGGATGAGCATACAATCGGAGGATGAAGATTCACAACTAGCATTTGACAGTTGGCAACAAGGTTCATATGAAATATTTTCAAGAAGGTGCGCAACTTTCAAAGAAACTAGATGGGGTGGAACCGAGGTCAGAGAACACCCGATATATGATGGTACCTCATACCTTGATGGCTTTCTGGTCAGGATGGAAGAAAATATAGTGGAAGATCAAAGGATCTTAGTTTTGGACTTATCCCTCCAGGACACCCCCGCTAGATGGTGGACTAGTCACAAAGCCTTGATTAAGAATTGGGAAGATGTGAAACAAGCTATCTAATATAGATTTCAAGATAAGGAGCATATGGAATCAGAGAAGCGGACGAACTTCCAAGTTGCGCAACTGTTCAATGGAAAATCTGATCCTAAAGCACATATTGAACAATGTGTGAGACAGTGGAAAGTTGCGGAAATACCATCTCACTTATGGGTTCAAGTATTTCCCCCTTCACTAGGTATGATTCTCAAATCTTGGTACATGCAGGAAGAAACCAGAAGACAGATCAACGAATGTAAAACGTTGGCAGATCAATTTTTCAAGGACTTCTCATTTAAAAGTAATTACCCTGAGATTAAAGTAGTCTTGCAAAGAATTAAAGAATTCCTTTTTACAGATACTGGTGAATGGAAATCAGACCTAGTGGTATGTGCACAGCATAGCCAAGCACTTCAGTCTAACCTTCACCTAAAATTGGACAAGAGACCTATAGAATGCTATAAGATTGAGAAGTATTTGGAAAGGCCGAATGACTTAGAAGAATTGAGAAATTTAGCCATTAAGGAAACAGAAGGAAGCATATAAATCCAGAACACCATACCCAGCCAGACTGACGGTTCTTATAATTATCCACTGAAGTTTCATAAATTCAACATAGGAACTACAGATCAACCTAAGATAGCTATGGTGGGAGATTACTGGGATGAGCAAACTAGCCAAGAAATACATAAACTGTTGCAGGAGTATGAGGAGTCGTTCCCAAAGACATTCTTAGAGATAAAATGGATTAAAGGAGCTATGGGAGAGATGCGAATTGAACTAAAACCATGATCAAAGCCTGTGAGGCATAGATCTTATCACCTTAACCCTAGAGTGAAAGCAAAGGTTAAGAGGGAAATAGACAAGATGTTGGAAGCTGGACTCATTTTTGTAGTGGAAGAAGCAGAATGGGTTATCCCAATAGTAATCTAGAGAAAGAAAGGTACAGAGGACATTAGGGTGTGTGTAGACTACAGAAGCCTTAATTATTCCTGTGTACATGACCCTTTCTGAACACCTTTTACTAATGAGGTGCTAGAACAGGTTGTGAGGAAATAATCTTACTCATTTACAGATGGATTTTTAGGGCATCACCAAGTAAGGATTGTTGAATAAGATAAAAATAAGACCACATTCATAAAAAAATGGGGGTCATTTACATATAATGTGATGCCCTTCGACCTAAAGAATTCCCCTGCATTTTTTTCTCAGATTGTAATAGAAGCTTTCCGAGAATTTATTCACAAGTTTATAGAAGTTTATATGGATGATTGGATGGTATACAGTCTACTCAAAGAACATGTAGTGCTACTACGTCTAATGTTTGATAGATGTATGGAATTGCAGATATCGTTAAACCTGAAAAAGTGTATCTTATGTGTGCTACATGGGAATTTGTTAGGCCACATAGTATGTCGAGAAGGAGTACTGGTAGACCCAACCAAAGTTTCCATTATTGTGAATATTTCTACACCTACGAGCGCTAAGAAGTTGCGCTCCATTCTGGGGCACACAGGGTACTATCACCGGTTTATCAGAAGGTATGCAAACATTACTGCACCCTTGGAAAATATACTAAAGAAGTCAGAAGTGTTCCAATGGACCCCAGAGTGTGATAAAGGGTTCGATATCATGAAGGAAAATCTCAACACAACACCTATGCTGATATTTCTGAACTGGGAAAATGAATTTCATGTGCACGCAAACAAATTAGGTATTTCCCTGGGAGCCATCTTAGCGTAACCAAGTGATATGAAAATGATAAAGGCTTGTATTCTTGAAAATATTTGCAAAATTTTATTTAAGTGTGCTTATGCAAAAGGATCAATTTGAAAACACTAATTTCAGAGAAAATTACACATTCAAGATGCAAATAATAAGCAACAAATACAGTGAAGAGTAAACACATAACACAACAAATGATAAAGGAGTTCACCCCTCTCTTGGGCTACATCTCCTGGTCCAGCTTCCAATGGATCTTTTATATTATTTTATCAAAGTGATAAAATATGTACTTTACAATGCTCAAAATTCCAAATAGATGGCTCCAATGGCTTTATAACCTCCAAAAACCCCTAGCTAGGCTTTTTCGGCACCTGATTTGGCCAAAAATTGAAGAAGATAGGTTTCCTGGAAGTTCCCCTTCAAACTTGTTGTCTCTGGATCGCCAAAATACACCTCTGTGTGTCCAACCTAGCCTCTACACATTTTTTCATGCTTAAACCTAGCATCAGGCACATAATCGCAACATGCATGCAACTGTAGAACGGTTAGGGAACCTAGCCCCCTAACCGCAAAGGCATTGGACACATGGGTCATGTGACCATGCCCCCCCTCACACAAAAGGGCTAAGTCCCAAGACGAATGGGCTAGAGACAACTTTCGGTGCATGGGTTTAACCATTGTCAAATTTAAAACTCCCGCACATTGTTGGGGCATGGTCATATGCATTCACACCAAAAGCGCGGGCTGGGGCTAAGCCCCAACCTGGCCTCGTGCCAAAATATACTATAGTTCAAACTTAAATAAATTTAAACACATATATATAATAAGAAATAATGCATGGGATATTGGTAACCCATGCCATGTGAAGGCGCTCCACCATGGCGGGAGGTTCGGGGTTCGATCCCCATGAACTCCATATAATTTTAAACAACCAACCAAATTAAATACGGTGCCACGTGGCAGCCCATGTCTGGGTCGCATGGTACCATCACACTTGTCCAAAATGTGCCACGTGTTGATATCTGATTGGACTTCACAACTTCCAACTATCCACCAACTCAGCACCTGCCATGTCAGCGTACGACCTTACCACATCAGCGTACGGCCCTGCCATGTCAACAACTGTACGGACTGTACAGTCAGCAATTTTTTTTTACCTGTTTGACAATTTGAACAGAATGCAATATCTCACTCATCCGATGTCCGTTTGAACCCGTTTGAGTTGCGTTGGGTTCGTGACGACGAGGCCTACGCACCTGTTTGATTTGAAGCGATTCCAAGCACTTTGAATTTTGAGCAAAATTTGATCCCCTGGATCACACCTCCCCATTGGAAAGCTTTTGGACCTCCAAAAGTCTA
The DNA here is from genome assembly GCA_032191745.1 of Picea mariana. Classification (NCBI taxonomy): domain Eukaryota; kingdom Viridiplantae; phylum Streptophyta; class Pinopsida; order Pinales; family Pinaceae; genus Picea; species Picea mariana. The sequence continues at coordinate 12,414 of JASDQU010590022.1, read as the reverse complement.
CTTTCACTCTATCTGAATATGAGGGTATAGTTCCCTCACCTTCCCAAACTCAATCCATTTGTCTTGGCTTGGATTTGTGCCTTTAAGACCAATTTGAAGATATTCCACATTTCCCCATTTTGAAGTTCTCATTCTCCTATCAAGGATTGTGTCCTCATGCAGTTCTGTAAGATATTCTGGGGAGAAATCATCTATAGAAGGAATCTGAACATGTTCTCCTTGATCATCAATCAAAGGAGGCTCATACAATTTCAAATTCTCAACATTGACAACTGCATACATTTGCATATAAGGAGGCAAATCCAAACGGAAGACATTGTTGCCAATCTTCTCAAGAATCTTGAAAGGACCATATCTAATTGGTTTTAGTTTTTTACCTTCTCCTTTAAGCCTCTCCTTACTAATGTAAAGCCAAAATTCATCTCCAACTTGGAAACTGTGATCAACACGATGCTTGTCATGTCTTGTCTTGTACTTGGCTTGACTCTTTTCCAACTGTTCTTGTACCATTTGATGTATCGAATGAATTTGTTCAATGAACTTTTATGCCCTATCAATGTCATATTGACCATCAATAGCAATATTTTTCCCAAAGATAAAATCTAAAGGAGATTTGGGCAAATAGCCAAAACATGCTTCAAATGGCGATGTTTGATTTGAAGAGTGCTTAGCACGGTTGTAAGCATGCTGAATGTAGTGTAAATGCTCATCCCAAAGTTTAGGATGCTTGCTGCAATAACCACGAAGAAGATGCACCACTGTTCTATTGACCACTTCTGTTTGACCATCGGTTTGCGGATGAAAAGTTGTGCTCTTTTTCAGTTTGGTGTCCATGAGTGCCCATAAACTTGACCAAAAGTTCCCAATAAATTGAGAATCTCGATCAGAAATAATGGATTTAGGCAATCCAAAATGTACCCAAACATGCTGAAAGAACATTTGTACCGTTTGCTCAGCTGTAACCTGCTTCTTACAAGGCATCAAAATACACATTTTTCTAAATCGATCAACCACAACATAAAGATAATCATGATTTTTTTTAGACATAGGTAGACCTCCTACAAAGTCCATGGAAATACTTTCCCAAGGATGAGAAGGAACCAAAAGTGGAGTATACAAACCCAACTTTCTATTGCTAGGTTTTCTTGTAGCACATAACGAACATCCTCTAACATATCTTGAAACACTTTCATTCATTTTATGCCAATAACAATACCTTTGCAAATTAGCCACCGTCTTGCCTACACCAAAGTGACCAACAATAAGAGAAGAATGAGCTTCTCTTATTATGTTGATTATTTCACCCTGTGGAATACATAGCTTGCCAAGATGTACAAAAGATTATCATGCACATGGTAATCCAATTCCTCAACATTGTTAGAATGACACAAAGTTGCATTTACTTCTTTAAAATCAACATCTAAAGCATATTGCTCAACATAGCTCTCATGCATGATAGAACTATGCTTAAGAATAACTGAAGCACTAATAATAGGCCTTGAAAGCATATCAACAACTTTGTTATAAATGCCCTTCTTATACCTTATGACCAAGTGGAATTGTTGTAGAAAACCCATCCATCTGAAGTGCCTTGCTTTTTGTATCTTTGTTTGTGATTGTAAGTATTGCAGTGGTTGATGATCTGTGTGAATGATGGTTTCTTTCCCCAACAAATAATGTTTCCATTTTTTCACACTTTGCACCAATGCATACAACTCCTTATCATAAGTAGGATAGTTAATCACAACACCACTAAAATTTTCAGAATGAAAACAAATGGGCTTACCATATTGTAACAAGACTGCTCCCATTGCATAATTGGTTGCATTAGTTT
>JASDQU010590021.1:47888-62003 GCA_032191745.1 Picea mariana | reverse complement strand
AGATATTGTATTTGGAGCTTAAGCTCATTAGGAGGTTTCCCCCTCGAAGAGGCAAGTGAACAGGAGAGGATCACTTCCATAATAGGATCCATTGTATGGTGTTTCCCTACCTCAAGGGTTTGATATAATAAAGTTGTGTTTTTCTATATTGTTCTTTTATATCTGTTGTGGTGCTTTTGTATTCAGTATTGGGTTCTTAACAGAACCTGTCATGAAAAATATCTTTGATCAGAGAAATGGTTGAAGAAAAGATACCAGTGATCAAAAGATCATCAACATAGATTACTAAAATCATCACAAATTCAGTAGTCCTCAACATGTACACATTGTAATCAGATTTGCATCTAACAAAGTCATGTGAAAGAAAGTAAGAATCCATATTTGCATACCATGCTCTAGGTTCATGCTTGAGGCCATAGAGAAACTTCTTCAGTCTACATACTAAATATGAGTTCTGAATGAACCCCTACGGCTGCTCCATGTAGATCTCCTCTTAAAGGTCATCACGAAGAAAAGAGTTTGTCACATCCATCTGGTGAAATTCCCATCCTTTGGCTGCTGCAATGGCTAGAGCCAAGCGAATGGAGTCCATATTTTCTACAGGAGAAAAGGTCTCATCATCATCTATCCTGTGAATCTGCTGAAATCCTTTTGCAACTAATCTTTCCTTGTACCTTCTCACCTGACCATTTGTGTCTCTCTTATTCCTGTAGACCCATTTGCATATGACAAGTTTCCTCCCTGGTGGAAGTGGAACCAAATCCCAAGTCTGACTCTCTAGGAGAGAGTCATGCTCCTCCTGCATGGATTCTTCCCATAATGGATTTCCAATAACCTCACTGTAGGTATGTGGATTAGAAAGCCATATAGAAATGCATGGGCATCACTGGCTAAGAAGCTAAAAGTACATGAGAAGGATACACAAGTTGAGATAGAGTCCTCCTTGAATCCAATGGATCACCTGCAAGGTTTCCTACTTCCTGAAGTGTGGAATGTGCCCACTTGGTAATTTGCTGAAGCTCTGACATTGGCTCCTCATTTAGATGTACTACTTGCTCATCTGCATGTACAAAATCCTCTGAATCTATGTCTGAATATGTACCATCTAAGTGTGTGGAATCATCATCTCTGATTTCTAGAACTGATGGAAGCACAAGAGTCTCTGCATGTTGCACTGGAGGTGCATGCAAAGGAATCTCATCAAACTGAACACTGTGCTCAATGATGAGCTGATTTGTAGAGGGATCAATCAATCTGTACCCCTTCACATCATCTAGATATCCCACAAAGATGTAAGGTTTTCTCTGTAGATCTAAGGATTTCCTCTTTTCATAAGGAATATGGGCCCATTCTCTAGATCCAAAGATGCAAAAGTGTGTGACATCTAGTTTTTCACTTGTCCAAACCTCAAAAGGTGTCTTATCCTCAACAGATTTGTGAGGTGCTTTGTTCTGTATGTAAGCAGCATAGTTAAGTGCCTCAATACAAAGCTTGGAAGGAAGTGATCTTGCATGCAACTAAGCATCTCCTTGAGATACTTGTTGTTCCTTTCAACAACTCCATTATGTTGTGGAGTGTATGGAATTGTGTGCTGCAAATGGATACCAGCTTCAGTACAAATATTCTAAACATATTTGTTGATATAATCCCCCCCATTGTCTGTACGAAGGATCTTGATTTTCTTCCTAGTTTGTGTTTTTACTAGAGCTTTGAAGTTTTTGAGATGCTGAAAAAATTCAGACTTTTTTCTGAGAAAATAAACCGAAGTATAGCATGAGTAATCATCAATAAATGTAAGAACATACCTTTATTTGATGATGGATAGATGTGGAAATGGACCCATGAGATTATTGTGAACAAGATCCAAGGAAGAGGAGGCTCTCCTCTCCTTCCCCTTTTCAAACTTCTCTTTATGATTCTTTCCAATAATGCATCCTTCGCAAACCCCTTCAGAAAAGTGAATGTGTGGTAATCCTTTGACCATTCCTTGCTTGGAAAGTCATTGCATGTACCTAAAGTTTAAATGACCAAATCTCTCATGCCATACGCTACTACTATCATTAGCATGTGTAAGTATCAAAGAGGATTCATAGTCAGTAAGCTTAGTGAACTTATACAACCATGATTTGTGATCTACCTCACCAACTCCAATAATGGAATTTCCATGCATGTCAAGTACAATAATTGAATCTAATGTAAATTAAACCCTTTTACCTGTTTGAGTGATCTGATAAACTGAGAGCGGATTTATAGAAATCTTTGGAACATGAAAAAAATTCTCAAAACTTCCATTAGGGAGTTCCACTCTTCCCTCTCCTGCAACTTCTATTGGAGTATCATCCCCCATCAGAATAGGAGGTTCAGAGAATGAACTCAAAGAAGTAAGAATTTCCTCTTTAGCTACCATATGATGGGATGCGCCAGAATATATAATCCATGAATCAGATGAGGAATTAATTTCAACCAGAGCATGATGATTACCTTTCTTAGGCGCATGGTCTTCTTCCTTCTTCTTCTTGGCTCCTTCAAAAATAAAGTCTCCAAGGTTATTATTTTGAAGTACATGTGTCATAAGATCGATCTACTTCTTCATGCATGTGGATTTTTCATGATTCGGTTTATTGAAATTTGTGCACTACTTTCCCTTCTTCTTCTTCCCTTTGGAATTTGAAGAATCTTTGGAACTTGAAGAATCCTTGAAGGGTTTGGAATATCCCTCCTTTGACTTTGGATGTAATAGCTCCTTTCATTTCTACTTCGATTTATGATTGGATGACCCTTTTCCATTATGCATGGCGAGTGCATGTGCTTTGGGATATTTAATAAGGCCCATCTATATGAGTTTTGTCTTCTCTTGTGTGAGAGAATCAATGAACTAATCCATCATAGGAATTTTTCAATTTTCTCCCAAAAGACATCTGTCAGAATGGAAATTGGATACATATACAATGTATTCTAGTCCTAGCTTGGCCAAGATTGTTAGAATAAGTTGTTTCTCTTGTGTAGACTTGTCAATACCAGATTCACCCAAGCTCAATAGAAAAGACTTAAATTTAGTAAATAAATCATGTATATTATCAAAACTTTTAGGGTCTAAGGTATTCAACTCTACCTCAAGAATATGACCTTGCATCTCATCCTTGTTTCCAAAGAGTCCTTCTATATATTGTTTGGAGTCTTTCATGTAGAGACATGACACCATAAATTAGTGGATATTAACTCAAGAAGTAGTCATGTGACCTCATCCTTATGGTTCTCCCATCTGGTCTTCTCAAGCACTGATGTAGGTTTTGTTTATGTTGTCATCGTCAAATTCTAGAGTCCTTTTGTTTTGAGTTGGAATGCAGCCTTTGGCTTCCACTCAAAATATTTTTACGATGTAAGTATTATAACTAGAATTAATTGAATAAGTTGCATCACGTCCATCCCTACTATTGATTCTGAAAAGATCCTAAAAACCCAAATCGTGGATTCCGAGATATGACAGACAGTTCTATGACAACTATAGATGTGATAAAACGACTATATATCCTAAAATATGATGTGGGTTTTGGATATTTTTTATGAGCATGACCATCCCTATGTTATACATCTCTGAAAATTTCACCAGAGGGCGTCCATTATCTAAGATTCTGTCCTTTGCCTTTCTAAATTCTTGGGACCCAAAAGAAGTGAGGTTAGAAAGAGAGCGTGCTCTATGTTTTCCCTCTTTATTTTTCACATCAGATAATTGAAATAGCGGTGCAATTGGTCTGAAACAACAACATATTCATAATATCACAAAGGTAGGTGGTCTAATATAGTGTTCCCCCCATAAGGGACTATGCACACAAGGAACGAGGCTATGTGAGTGATATCATTTCAAAATTTCAGCCCAATCCAGATCACGGATTTTGAGATATGGCTATTTTACTGCAAAAAACAAATTTTCTGGAGGGAATCTAAATCGTCGCACCCTAAAGAAGGATACAATGCGATGATGGTAAACCGTCACACCCTAGAGAAGGTTAAAGTGAGACTATTTTGAAAAACTGAATCGGCGCACCCTGGTTGAAGAGTACAGTGTGACGACATCTCACCCTTCGATAGGAATAGGCTGCAATGATTCCAACTGTCACACTCTTCGATAGGGATAGGTTGCGACGATGGCGGAAACTAGGTTTCCTAAATCCTATTTCGCTCTTCTCTAGCTTGTCTGGGTTTCTCCAAGCATCTCAGCTCTGATACCATGTCAGTGTTTCATGGAAACCTGCATAGGAGACCTAGCTAAAGCATACACAAACAAATCCTATCAAGAAAAGGAAGAGAGATACAATATGAAGAATGAAAATAAATATATATTATGATCTATTCAATGAGTGAGTGACATTCACTCTTATAGGAAGTGACATCCTATAATGAGGAATGCATGCATAATAGTGATGGTATAAATTTAGAAAGTAAAAAATAGAACTAGTCAGTTAACTCCCACTGAACTAGTGTGCCGAAAATAGAAATTTCTCCAACAATATGTTGGTCAGGAAAAATAACTGCCAAAGTTATGAACGTGTGACCTAGCACTACAAACCGCAAGAATCCCTGGATAAAACCACAAAAACCAACTCCATCCATTGCTTTATTAGTTCATTGGGCCAAAATATTAGCAAAAACTATGCAAAGTGGGTAAAAGTTTTCTATAAATAGTGAAAATAACCAATTTACTATACCATTTGTATTTTTTACCCAAATAGTGTATTTTGGATCAAATTGCCCCTGGATTTCAATTGTGGATTGCGGGAGCTATGAGTGATGGAATTAACAACCGTCTAGACCAAGTAAGTCATCTTTCCCTTCTCTTCATTCCTAGTGGATTAGTATTTGCAATTATTCCCCTTTTTTAGTATTTCAAAGCATAAATTAGAAACAAGGGTGTACGTGGGTTGTAGTTCATCAGGTCACGTATACGCATCCCTATACATGATTGTTATCAAAACACAACACATATATGCAGCCCTATACGCAACTATGTAAGATGTAGCTCACATACACGTCTATGGATTGCATTTTTAAAATGTTAATGACTCAAAAATTGATTTTAAACTTGCACGATAGTGCTAGAGTGGAGAGAAAGAGAGCATGAAGAGGTTGATGCTGCAGTGGAGATGTGGACTATACAAGTTTTCAGCTCTCAAAGGAATGAGGGCTCAAGTGAGACTACTCCATATGATGGTGAACTACTAGGATCCAGATATAGAGACCTTCAACCTCGATGGAAAACCATTGAGGATTGAAGTTGAGGACATATAAATTTTGACTGGATTGTCATGTCGGGTTGAGGTGGTAAATATCAAATATTGAGGATCTAGGAGTGGAATAAACATAGAGGATTACATATCCACTCATTGCATTGTAGGGAACAAGAAGGTAGGGAACCAATGATTCAAACCCCCCACCCTCACCTGGGGTCCACTAAACTCCCACTCTAAGGATTTTCGAATTACTGGAGCTAGATTAGCCCAAAAGGTCTTCCCTCGACCTTATGATTTGGTTTCCACATGCCTTTTTTGCTATTTTGGGCCAAAAATGGATTCATGGTAGATTCCTACTGATCAGGCGCTACCCTCATGTGACCCTGTTCTCAAAGCTAGGATCTTATATGATGTTCTCCACTGAATTTGGGTCTTCGAGGCCTTCAACTCACAAACCCCATGATCCTCCAAAAACAAAGCTTCCATGGAGTAATAATCCCTGATGGGATCGATGGCTACATACCTTCGTTAAAATCGATGATCCAGAATGGTGATAGGTGGATGGTCCATATTAGTTTTGGGGTTCAAGGCTCCGGGAATTTTCCCTGTGCCAAAATTTACAACCCTCTAAACACCAAACTAGAGGGATAGATCTCAACCCCCCACGTTTCCCCAAGGAAATCAATGTTTGAGGGCTCTTCGGTCTTCGGGCCTTCGGGTGCCTTGTCACTCTCTACTCCTTGAAACCTCTGAAGCTCCTACCTGTCGAACCCTTGATCTGCTAACAATTGTCAATAAAATCGACGACGTAGGTGGACTCTGGGAATTCGGTCTCCAGTAGTCCTCTACTCTTCCTCTATTATTCCTCCCGAATGGAGAATCAGCAAAGCGATGACTGAATACCACATGCCCTCTAATCCGATGGTTGGGATTTCGATTGGGCCTCTAGGTCTTTCGAAAACATGGGATTATGGTGATTCACCTACAACTTCGTCGAAGCTATCTAGCGTCAAAATACAGGATCACATGACATGTTTCCCCCACTGTTGGGCCCGATATATGATCAATTTATGACAATTATTAGACACTTTTTGTCGAATGTACATATGTGTTTTTCATGTTTTGAAGGAGCTTTTTGAAGAATTTTATGCTAAAACGGTATGATCTACACTAGGTACATATGATTCATGTTTAATGATAATATTGAGTATAATTCATTATGTTTTTATGCTTTCAAGGATCTAATTCACATTTTTTGGTGTTACAGGGAAAAAATGCATCACGTTTCTGCTTTCGGCACTCAGTCTGGTACTCATTCCAGCACTCGATCCAATACCTGATTCGGCATTGCGTCCAACATTGTGTCCTGCACAAAACCAGAGTGCGAATTGGCAGTTATAGTATTGGCAGACAATGATGGGTGAATCGAGAACATGGGTTTTGTTCATGCTTACCCCCTCCAACTACTGAACTCCTGACAACTCAGTTCTAGTTGTTAAACAAGGCGATTATTGGCCCTCTATGTTTCAGCAGTTGGGGCATCATTTAATGTAAATTACCGAATTTAGAAGTGGTTCGACCCTCCTGTGGTCAACCATTTGGTCTCTAAACTTATAAATACCACTAGGATGGTCAAACAATACCTTAAGAAGCAATAGGAGTAGTGTATTGGAGAAAAACATGATTCTCTTTTATTTTTCCATTTTCCGTTGTTGAAGTTAAACTGTGTTTCTGCATTTTAATGGTGAATTCATCTTGCTGAGCTCATGGTGTGCGTTTGAGAAGTAACCATGACCTACTGGGGGGCCCACTAGTAGTCTGGTAATTGTCCATGTGTTGTTTATACATTTCATAGCTTAGACATCTCTCTTTTTCATTTCTTGTACATGTATCGCTATTTTTCTTTTGTTATATAATTTGTTGTTGTAGCTTAATGATTTGGTTCTTTTGTAGGTTAGTATAAAGGCATGTGTTAATATGCATTGATTTGATACATAGAGATGAATTTGCAAATTCATCTACTAACCCCATGTTCCATTAGATGTTAGATTGTGTTTCATTCATGCTTTTGAAATTTGGTTTAAAATGAGAATTAAAACAGAGTAGAACAGAGTTGTATTTCATGCTTCTTTTAAACAAGGATTCGATGGATGGATAGGGTTAATTCCAGTCTTTTTAATTGTAGAATTTGCTTAACCAGTTGTTAGTCAATACATGTATCAGTTTACTTTTTATATGTCATGTTTTAATTCTATTTTCAAGCATTTTCCTTATCGTATTTTGAATTGTTAAGATAGGTATAACATAGTTTCCTTTTATGCACTTTCTTTCTTAGAATTAGATTGAAATTACAATTCTTAGTTAATGATTGAGTTTAAGTATGAATTTTTCTTAGATAGTGTAGAAGTACAATTATGATCTCATTATATTGTTGATGGTTAATAAATGAATATGAAGGGTAATTGACGATTGTTTATGTCATGGCTAAATTCTCATTGGATTGTTTAATCCATACCTTTCACTTTGTTATTGATATCAGTGTTGATCTTATACCTCTTGAATTATATTTTTTTTTCAAGTGCCATCGAGATATTATAAGACACCGAAGACATTCACACAACCACCAACATTATATTTGAGTTTTCATAGATTAAAAGATAGTTTTCCTGTTTTCATAGGTTAAAAGATAGTTTTCTTTCTTTCATAGATTAAAATATAGCTTCCTTCTTTCATAGATCAGAAGATATAGTTTCTTTCTTTCATATCTTAGAAGATAGTTTTATTGTTGTTGTAGGATAGATAGTCTTTTGTTTTAATAGATTAAAGAGTAGTTTTGCTTATCATAGATTAAAGGTTAGTTGCTAGTCTTTCTTGCTTTCAATTAAATAGTTTTCCTTTTATGAATTAGAAATAGTTTTGAATTAAGAATATAGTCCACTTGCCTCTTAGGCTAGATAGTTGTTCAATGAGAAGTTTTTACTTGTAGTAGAATTTATCTTAGCGTAGTTAGTTGTTTACTTTCTTTAATAGGTTAGCTAGTTGTTTTGTTTACTTGTTTACTTGCCTTAATAGGTTAGTTAGTTGTTTTACTTTAATAAGTTAGTTAGTTGTTTTGCTTACTTGCTTATTTGCTTTAATAGAATAGTTGTTGGCTTGTTTATTTACTTGATTTCATAGGGTAGTTTCTCATTGAATGTAGGTTGGCAAGTTAAAGTAGTTTTCTTTTGTTATTTTCTTATCGTTATGCTTAATAATTTCTTTTGCTTATTGTTATGAACTAGTTTGCTTTACATAGGGTTTTTACTTTTTTTCTCAGAACTATCCATCGATCCATGGTCCAAAAGTAATTAGGTTACATAGTTTTAAGTTGCTTAGTAGGATTTGCTCATTAGATAGCTTTGTTTGAATATATTAGCCTTTATATAGCCACTTCCTTCGTTAGACTATACTACTACTAGCCCTTCTACCTTTGGCATATATTTTGCTACAACTCTAAGTTTACTTACCCCGGGTTGACAATTTAATTGATGGTTTTTAGTGTATATATAACACCCATCATTTTTGGTGCCATTGTCGGGGAGTTGTCTTAAGGTAAGAAGTAGTTAGGAGATAGATCATTCCTAGACCTTAGAATTAAATTGGTGGAGGGGGTGTTGAAATTACTAAGACAACTTAGAGGGGGGGGTGAATCAGTTTTTATTGAGCTTAAAGAATTTTAAGTTTATTAATACATTCTTAATCTTTCTTCAAGTGATAGTCAACATTATACAACATATGGACAATAAAAGTAATGAGCATCAATCACACATAAGGTATACACAGAGACAAATTTTCATGAGGAAACCCATAAAGGGAGAAAACCTCTTCTTCTTCAAAATGATAGGTATTCTTTTAAGTTCTGTACATCATCTATAATTGAGCACCAACTCAATGTGAGGATGCTACCTCTTTTTTGAAAGCTGCAACTTGCTGAGAGCACCAACTCTCTGTTTTTCTCTAGCACCCACTAGAAGGAAGCACCAACTCCCTGGTTTCTCTAGCACCAACTAGAAGGAAGCACCAACTCCCTGTGTTCAAGCACCCACTTGAACCTCTGAGGACAATAGTCCTCCCTAGCACCTCCAAAACACCATGGAATATGAAATGAATAATTAAACAACCAACTACATAGATAAATCGATTCTTACCACTTTTTCTCTGTTCTGTAAATCTAGTTTTCTTAACTGTTCTGCAATTCTTCTCTTCCTTTGTCTGTTCTGCAATTCTGCTCTGTTTCAACTTGTTCTATCATTCTTCTCTGATTTAGGTCTATTCCTCATCTGTTACTCTTCTCTGAGTTTTATCTCACACTGTGCACATTTTCCAGTCTCACACTGCGCATACTCTGATTTTCCCTTTCTCATTGTTTAATTCATTTTTCATCCAGAATGACCAACCATGCACAGTCTATCTCTTCTTCATTTATGCACAGTGCCCACAAAAGTTACACTTCTCATCTTCTTTGGCAAAATAAAACCGTCTAAGCAACCGAAATGCCAACCGATCAAGAATCATGACTCAGTTTAGCTAACAGATTCGTAACTGATGATTTAACTGTGAGAGAGAACAGAAGCCCTCCGATCATATTCAAGTTTATCTGCACCATTGGATGAACTTTATTAATCTTTCCTTTAAATAAATTTTTGGCATTTCGGCATTCCTGTGGCCAAGTGTCTCGACACTTCATGTCACAATCTTCGAAATTTTGATACAGAGCTTTTCTGTGCTAGCTCCTTCCATTATATGACCATGGTCATGACCAAGCACTTATGCATAAAGTGCTTTTCACAAATTCACATCTCGTGAATTTGGAGATGAGGCATCTCGACTCTCCAAGTCGTGATCCCCGAATCCCTGAAATGGAGCTTATCAGAACTGACTCCTTCCCTTCTCGTGACCACCGACGGTGACCATAGGCTGTGCCAAAAAGGCTCTTTGTGATTTTATAAACTTCATCTGATCGTCAGTTGAAATCTCCATAGATCCAACAGTCCAGATTTTATCGCGATCTTGCATCTCACGAGTTTGGAGGTTATGTTTCTTGCCTCTCCAAGTCATGATAGGCAAAGCTCCAAGATGGAGCCGGATCAACGGTTCAGATCACACCTTGATCTGACGACTGCGATTAAATCGTGATTTCGCATCTCGCGAGTTCGTTGGTTATGTTTCTTGCCTCTCCAAGTCGCAATAGGAAAAGCTTCGAGATGAAGCTCAGATCAATAGTCCAAAACAAACCTCGCACTAACGGTTGCGATTAAATCGTGATTTCGCATATCGCAATTTCAACGTTTATGTTTCTTGCCTCTCCAAGTCGCGATTCGCGAAACTCCGAAATGGCATGGGATCAACGGTCCATGATCTCGATAAATCTATGGTCTAGATCTTATCGTGAATTCGTATCTCGCGATTCCTTCGATGGAAGTTCTTGTCACTCCAATTCACGATAGGTGAAACTCTGAAGTAGAGCTTATATCAACAGTCCACGTCTTTTGATGTATTGATGGTCAAGATCTTTTCGTGATTTCACAAACTCGCTTCACCTTGCACTTTTAAAGATCGTGTAGATTCTCCTGGATCCTACGATGGTAGATCCTCGCACTCAGATATAATGCCTGAGATCTATTCTCCATATCTGCATGCTCTTCTTGTCTATATTGAGATCTGACAGTCATCGAGAATTCTGAATTGTTGATCCAAAGATCACTGTTGCTGCTGATCATGCTGATCTTTGCCATCACTATTCTTGCCAACAATTCTCTGCACGCTTATTCAAATCTTCTCTACAACGTCTATCTTCATTGTTGTACTTGCCATCAATGACAAACATTCGTTGTCTGTTAAATATTTGCCAACAATCTCCCCCTTTGGCATTGATGGCAACATAAGCACCCACATGCATTCAGACTCTCCTCCCAGACTCTTTTCTCCCCCTTTGACATCAATGTCAAAGAAGAAACATGCTCCCCCTGAGCTGTTGCAAAACATACTCCCTCTGTCAACTATGAACATCTTGGAAATACACCAGATATTCAATATGTACTCCCCCTGACTAGGTGAATAGATTAGACACAAGAAATTATAACCCCCAAATTTTGACGAAGATATCCAAAAGGGGTTGTTGCTAATGGTTTTGTAAATATATCTGCAATCTGTTCTGTAGAAGGTATATAATTTAGTTGAACAATTATGTTTGTAACTTGTTCCTTGAGAAAATGGTACTTTATTGGAATATGCTTAGTCTTGGAATGGAGAGTAGGAATCTTGGAGACACTAATGGAACTGGTGTTATCACAGTGAATTGGAATGGGATCAGTGTAAGTTACCTTCAAATCTGCAAGAGTTTGTATCATCCATAAAATTTGTGTGCAGCAAGTAGCAGCAGCAATGTATTCTTCCTTTGTAGTTGATAATGAAATGGATCCTTGCTTTTTACTAAGCCATGCTACTAATGAGTCACCTAGAAAGAATGCTCCTCCACTGGTGCTTTTTCTCTCATCAACACAGTTTGCCCAATATGCATCTGAATAAGTAGTTAACTGAAAATTTTGATTTCTGGGATACCACAAACCATAAGTCATTGTTCCCTTCAAGTATTTGAATATCCTTTTGATAGCTACCAAATGACTTTGTTTAGGAGCAGACTGATAACGACCTACCATTCCAACAACTTGCATTATATCAGGACGAGATGTTGTGATGTACAGAAGAATGCCTATCATAGAATGATATGTCCTTTGATCAACATCAGGTGAGATATCATCTTTAACCAGCTTGCAACCAACCACCATAGGTGTGCTAACTGGAGAGGAATCTTCCATCTGAAATTTCTTCAACATCTCTTTCAAATATTTTTCTTGAGAAATAAATATTCCTACATAAATTTGTTTTACTTGTAAGCCAAGAAAATATGTCAGTTCTCCTATCATGGACATTTCAAATTTTGTCTGCATAGAGTTAGCAAACCACTTGATAGATGATTCATTAGTACAGCCAAAAATAATATCATCTACATAAACCAAAAAAACTAGTAAATTATCACCTTCAAACTTAATGTAAAGGTTACTGTCAACAATACCTTTATTGAACCCTTTTTCTTGTAAAATGTTTTCCAGTCTATAATACCAAGCTCATGGTGCTTGTTTTAGTCCATATAAGGCCTTCTTCAGCTTACAAACATAATTAGGATTATCTATCAATGAGAATCCTTCAGGTTGCTCCATATATACTTCTTCCTCTAGATCTCCATTAATAAATGCTGACTTAACATCCATCTAATAAACTTTAAAGTTTTTATGACATGAATAAGCAAGAAACATTCCAAGGATGATTTTAAGGATGGAAATTTATTTTTAAATGTAGAAACCTTGGCGAATCTTACTAATCCTTCATATGCAAACTATAAATGATTGGCGATATTTTTGTAAAAATATTCATATTTCTAAGGATTTTATATAGTTTTTATAAAATTTTGGCGATTTTTAAGGTAAAATAATTTTATCATATAGAATTTGGGTGAATCATTTTTAAAATAGCGAATCTCATTTTTGGAAAAACAATGAAAAATTAGCCCATGAGTGAAATTTAGCCCCTAAAATCATCCTTGAAACATTCTTATGGCTTCCAATATTGCCACTGGTGCAAAAGTTTCATCAAAGTCCTGACCTTCAACTTGTGCATATCCTTTACAGACCAATCTAGCTTTATTTATAACAACTTTCCCTTTTTCATTCTTTTTATTTTTGAACACCCATTTGGAACCTATTACATTCTTATCTTCAGGTCTAGGGACAAGCTCCCAAGTATTGTTCTTTTCAATTTGATCAAGCTCTTCATTCATTTCTCTAATCCAATCATCATCCTAGCTAGCTTCCTCAAAATTTTTAGGTTCAGTCATAGATAAAAAGGCAACATGAGTTTGTTTTGAGTCTTTAATCAATTTCCTTCTTGTCTAAACTCCTTTATTTATATCCCCAATTATCTGATTTAGGATGATTCTCTCTAATAATTCTGAGAGGTGATTTTGCTTCTTTCTCCTGATTTGTATCAGTCTAAGTATTTGTATCTTCATCTGATTCAGATTCTTCCTTTTCTGATCCTTGGACCTGTTCATCTTCATCTTCAACTATATCTTATGTTCTTGGTTCAGCACTGCTTACATTTCTAACTGGGATTTCTTCATCAACTTTTATATCTATACAATCAACTAGTTTATGCAATCTCTTATCGTAGCATCTGTACCCTTTACTATTTGTAGCATAACCCAAGAAGATAACTTCATCAGCCCTGTCATCATATTTGCCAATATTTTCATCATTGTTCTTGATATAACATTTACTCCCAAAGATTTTAAAATGCTTGATTGAAGCAGGGCTTCCAAACCATAGTTCATAAGGAGTCTTGTCACTGTGTGGCCTGAGATGAGCTTTGTTAAGGATATGAACAGCTGTATGAATTGCTTCCACCCAATATGTTTGAGGTATGTTCCTTTCATTCATCATTGATCTTGCCATTTGTTGTACTGACCTATTCTGCCTCTCAACAACTCCATTTTGTTGTGGAGTCCTTGGAATTGTGTACTCTCTTTTGATCCCATGCTTATCACATAACTCTTTGAAATTCCCTGAACTAAACTCTCCTCCTCTATCAGACCTTACTGCCTTTAATCTTTTTCCTGTTTGATTCTCAGTCAAAGCCTTAAACACTTTGAATTTTTCAAATGCTTCATATTTTTCTTTCAAAAAGGCAACCCAAGTTAGTCTAGAATAGTCATCAATAATCAACATAAAGTAATTTTCTTTTCCTGTACCTTCTTTCCTTGATGGTCCACATAGATCCATATGTACTAACT
>JASDQU010590021.1:30776-47788 GCA_032191745.1 Picea mariana | reverse complement strand
CATTTCCTTCATAACTGCTAATAAGTTTATCCCACATTGCTTTCACAGTTTCAAGATGCATCACCTTTACAAACTCAGCTTCAACAAGTCCATTCAAGATAGCATTCATTCCCTTAACATTAAAACTAAACTCTAACTTATCGTCCTTGGAGGCTAGCACAACAAGCTTTGTATATCCAGTCTCTACTACATCCCAAACATCAGCACCCAAGGCCATTAAGTATGTTCTCATTCTAATCTTCCAGAAGGAGAAATTTGTTCCATCAAATAGAGGAGGCTTAGAGGCTGAAGTCCCTTCATGACTTGTCATGTTTAAGCTTACAGATTTACCTTTGAATAAAAGGAACCCGCTCTGATACCAATTGTTGAAATTACTAAGACAACTGAGAGGGGGGGGGGTGAATCAGTTGTTATTGAGCTTAAACAATTTTAAGTCTATTAATACATTCTTAATCTTTCTTCAAGTGATTGTCAACATTATACAGCATATGGAAAATAAAAGTAATGAGCATCAATCACACATAAGGTATACACAGAGACGGATTTTCATGAGGAAACCCATAAAGGGAGAAAACCTCTTCTTCTTCTAAATGATAGGCAGTCTTTTAAGTTATGTACATCATATATAATTGAGCACCAAATCAATGTGAGGCTGCTACCTCTGTTTTGCAAGCTACAACTTGATAAGAGCACCAACTCTCTGTTTTTCTCTAGCACCCACTAGAAAGAAGCACCAACTCCCTGGTTTCTCTAGCACCAACTCCCTGTGTTCAAGCACCCACTTGAACCTCTGAGGACAACAATCCTCCCTAGCACCTCCCAACCACCCTGGAATATGAAATGAAGAATTAAACAACCAACTACACAGATAAATCGATTCTTACCACTTCTTCTCTGTTCTGTAAATCTGGTTTTCTTAACTGTTATGCAATTCTTCTCTTCCTTTGTCTATTCTGCAATTCTGCTCTGTTTCAACTTGTTCTATCATTCTTCTCTACTTCAGGTCTATTCCTCATCTGTTACTCTTCTCCGAGTTTTATCTCACACTGCGCACATTTTCAGTCTCACACTGCGCATACTCTGATTTTCCCTTTCTCACTATTTAATTCATTTTTCATCTAGAACAACCAACCACGCACAGTCTATCTCTTATTCATTTATGCATAGCGCCCACAGCAGTTACACTTCGCATATTCTTCGACAAAAAAAAATCGTCTAAGCAACCGAAACACCAACCGATCAAGAATCACGACTCGGTTTAGCTAACAGATTCGTAATTGATGATTTAACTGTGAGAGAGAACAGAATCCCTCCGATCATATTCAAGTTTATTTGCACCGTTGGATGAACTTTATTAATATTTCCTTTAAATTGATTTTCGTCATTTCGGCATTCTTGTGGCCAAGTGTCTCGACACTTCATGTCGCGATCTCCAAAATTGTGATACAGAGATTTTCTATGCTAGCTCCTTCCATTATATGACCATCGTCATGACCAAGCGCTTTTGCATAAAGTGATTTTCATGAATTCGCATCTCGTGAATTTGGAGATGAGGCATCTCGACCCTCCAAGTTGCGATCCCCGAAGCCCTGAAATGGAGCTTATCAAAACTGACTCCTTCCCTTCTCGTTACCACCGGTGGTGACCATACATTGTGCCAAAAAGGTGCTTCGTGAGTTTATAAAATTCATTTGATCATCGGTTGAAATCTCCATAGATCCGACGGTCCAGATCTTATCGCGATCTCACATCTCGCGAGTTTGGAGGTTATGTTTCTTGCCTCTCCAAGTCGCGATAGGCGAAGCTCTGAGATGGAGCCGGATCAATGGTTCAGATCACACCTTGATCTGACGGCTGCGATTAAATCACGATTTCACATCTCGTGAGTTCGGTGGTTATGTTTCTTGCTTCTCCAAGTCACGATAGGTGAAGCTCCGAGATGAAGCTCAGATCAATGGTCCAGAACAAACCTTGAACTGATGGCTACGATTAAATTGCGGTTTCGCATATCGTGATTTCAGTGTTTATGTTTCTTGCCTCTCCAAGTTGCGATTTGCGAAACTCCGAAATGGCGTGGGATCAATGGTCCACAATCTCGATAAATCTACGGTCCAGATCTTATCGTGAATTCGCATCTCGCAATTCCTTCGAGGGAAGTTCTTATCACTCCAATTCATGATAGGTGAAACTATGAATTAGAGCTTAGATCAATGGTCCACGTATTTTGGTGTATTGACGGTCAGTATCTTTTCATGATTTCACAAACTCGCTTCACCTTGCACTTTTAAAGATTGTGCAGATTCTCCTAGATCCTACGATGGTCGGTCCTCACGCTCGGATCTAACGCCCGAGATCTATTCTCCATATCTGCATGCTCTTCTTGTCTATATTGAGATTTTATAGTCATCGGGAATTCTAAATTTTTTATCCAACGATCACTGTTACTGCTGATCATGCTGATCTTTGCCATCACTATTCTTGCCAACAATCCTCTGCACGCTTATTCGAATCTTCTCTGTAGCGTCTATCTTCATTGTTTTACTTGCCATCAATGACAATCATTCACTGTCTGTTAAATATTTTCCAACAGGGGGAACTTTAATACGAGAGGTAAGAACCTATGCATCTGCTATTGCAGGCTCCCCCAAACCCAATGGTAGTTTTTCTTTTTTATTTTGTTTACTTCCATGAATAGACCTAGAAACCAAATGGTATCTTTTTATTTTGTTTTTGATTTCTTTCATGAATATACCTAGAGACCCAAAAGGTATATACATTAAATATAAATCAGACCTTTCAACCAAGGTTCCTTCCAATCTCTTTGGGGGAAGGAACGTTCCACTTATAAAATCTGCAGACTGATACCGAAAAACAGGAGCTAGCTCAACTCAAAGAGATAAGGTAGTATATGAAGAGACTAACACAGGGAGCACTATATAACAAGAAATTGAAGCATCAATCATATTAGGACAGGAGGCAAGACCACTCAATCCTTCTGCAGAGCCAAACAATACAACTTTTTCTTTTACACCACCACCAAGAGACCCTGATTTTGAAGACATCATAGACCCTGAACAGGTGAATCTTTTGTTTGGTAATTCAGCCAATGTAATTATCTCTCAAACTGACACAGAAACTATGGCACCAATAGTATCAACCAGATCGAGTAGAGTCCTAGACATCCAATCCATAGGAAGACCTTTCCATCAAAGGGAAACCTTGTTCTCTTCAAAGATAAAACCACCTAGGTGCTCTCTTTTTGGAAACCAAGACAATATGGATGATCAGGAGGACCATAACAATGTAAGACATGAGGAGGAATAAGAAAATGGAAACCAAACCGAAACTACCTTCGGGTTTCTGATTTTGGACACCACTTCAAATGTCAACATGAAGAATATTCCTCTCTCAGCACTGCCTACCTTTTATGGTAAAAATAGTGAAGATCTAGACACCTTCCTACTTGAATTTGACATATTGTGTAGGAGCTACAATTGCATACAAGATGCCCAGAAACTAAAACTCTTTCCTGACACCCTCAAAGACTCTGCACTAAGATGGTTCATGGGGTTGGGAGAATCCAGTATTAGGTCTTGGGAAGCCATGAAAGACATCTTTCTTAAGAATTACCAAGAATACTGCAAGACCAAAGAGTCTCGTAATGACATCTTTAAAATACAACAACTAGAAGACGAGACCCTTGAAGATTATATGGAAAGATTTGGTTATATGTCCCAGAAGTCAAAATACCATGACCTCCCAAAGGATGAAATTAGGGCTCTTTTCCTTAAGGGAATTTCAAAAGAATATCTAGATATTCTTAACCTGATGGCATCAAGTGACATCTCTCATAAACCATTTGATGAAATATGTGAAATGTGTAAAATTACTCAAGGAGTAGAGACAAGACATGAAAGACTGGTCGAGACCCTTATAATAGGAACTTAAAACCAGTTAGTTTAGGTGGTATCACAAGAGTAGAGATAGGGAACCTTTTAGAGAAATTCAAGACATATATCTTAAGAATAATATGTTCCCAGTTGGACACCCTAAAAATAAAAAAGAAACAGGAGGAGGAAAATGTAGCAATTAGCATATATTGCCCAAGATGTAGGACGAAGCATTCCTCAAGGGAATGCCCATTAGATAACATTTCAGTTTGTGGATTCTGTACATAAGACCATGTGACTGAAAAATGTACATAATTTCCCGGTTTATTAGCCATCTATAGGAGTGGATATCCTGGGGAGTCTTCTTATGCACCTAGGAGGCCATGGAAGCCTAGGAATCAACCCAGATACCTGGATCTACAGTCTCAAGTTCCACCCTATTATCAACAACAACAATAGTGGAACTCACCAGGTTGGAAAAGTTGGTCTACTCAGTACCAACATCCTTGCTTTCAAGGATGGAGAGGAGGACATAACCAAGGAAACCCTAAAGATGCACCTATCCCTATTTCCAACCATCATTATCCTCAATTCCCATCGAACAATCCACAACATCTGCTAGGTTTTGTTCCACCACCTTTACCTCCTATTCCAAAACAACAACCGCTACAATACCAGAATGCAAGCTCCCCAAGACCAACATTATTACCGACACAACCACAACAACTGCTACAATACCTGAATGCAAGCTCCCCAAGACCAACATTATTACCGACACAACCACAACAACTGCTACAATACCAAAATGCAAGCTCCCCAAGACCAACATTATTACCGACACAACCAGTGTCGAATCCCAATAGTAAGCTCCCTCAACCTCTTCACAATGTTGAGATGCAGGCCTTCTTGACATATGTTATTACTCCTGTTCCATTACAGAAAATTCAACTAAGATCGGGAAAAGTTCTGGAGAGGCAGAGACCTTCAGTAGTCATCTAGGAAGAAGAAGAAGAATAAGAAACCACCAAACAACCCACGAATGACACTAGGTGGGAATATGTTATTATCCCGAATAATCAAGAACCCAAGCTTCCCCAAAATGAACCTTCACAAATTACGAAGGTCCCTCCTTATCTAGACCTATTGGTAATCGAGAAACCTACCACCCGGGTGAAATTTGACATTTTGAATGAATTGAAAATTATTTGTGTCAAGATTCCCTTGCTTCAAGCCATTAAAGACATTCCAATCTACAGTAAGGTAGTCAAATAATTATGTATTAAGAAGCTAGGTAGGAAGCAAAAGGACCCCCCTACAGTACACTTGATAGGAGGAATTTCTGAATACATATTAGAGTAGCCAAAACTAGCAAAATATGGGAACCTAGGAAACCCCGTAGTGACCATAACTATTAATGAGGTCTCCATTGGAAACACCCTCATAAACCTAGGGGCAACCATCAATTTTATGACTGCTACTACCTTGGAATAATTACAGTTACAACCTCTTTTTCGGTGTACCCTAACCATTTTGGAATTAGCAGATAAGACTAGGGTTATACCTGAAGGAATTTTAGATGATATCATGGTTACTTTAGCCTCATGGGATTACCCAGTAGATTTTATTGTCATTCACTCAAAGGATCCTTCCAAAGGCCATCCCGTTATTTTGGGAAGACCTTGGCTAGCCACAACCAATGCATTTATTGGCTGTAGAGAAGGGGAAATGACCATCTCAAATGGTCTCTCTATACAAAATCTCAATATTTACCCTCCAACGCAACCTATTATGGAGAATCCATGATGGCTTGAATGTCCATATGAGAACGAGGACTGGGAAGAACCCATATTTCCAAGTGACCATGCATGTGCACTTCAGTAGCACACAACATAAAATGTGCTAAACCAATTTATTTATGCTATCACATGTGTGGATTTTCCACAATATTTTCCCCAATTTGAGTACATGTTTGGGGAAAATTTTCAAGAACAATTAGACCCATCCATTTTGTCTTCGACATATTTTATTTTCAAGATATATGAGTTTTCCATGTCTTACACTATTCCCTACGAGATTAGTCTAGGAAAAGTTTTACATATAAACTTCGGGCTAGATGCAGACCAACAGAAACAGTTAGTAGATATCCTTAAGAACAATCAAGAGCATTTTCCTGGGAATACACTAACATGAAGGGTATACACCCCGACACATGCATCCATCACATATATAACTAGGGGGAAGTAACACCTGTTAGGAAACCCCAGAGAAGGATGAACCCAACACTCAAAGACACAGTCAAGGAGGAGATCCAAAAGTTGTTAAATGTCAGATTTATGCATCCCATCTCCAATAGTAACTGAGTATCCATACTTTTAGTGGTTCCAAATAAGGTGATCGAAAAATGGAGAATTTGTGTTTATTTCCAAGAACTCAACAAAGCCACTCTGAAAGACTACTTTCCTCTTCCTTTCATTGACCAAGTTCTAGATACCTTGTCTGGCAAGAAGTAGTTTTCCTTTCTAGATGGGTACAACAGGTACAATCAGATTCTTATAGCACCCGAGGACCAGGACAAGACTACCTTTACTTGTCCTTGGGGAACCTATGCCTATAGGGTCTTACCATTTGGATTGTGTAATGCTCCTGCCACATTTGAACGAGCAATATTAGGGATATTTGTCGATTGTATTCATGATTGTGTGGAGGTCTACATGGATGACTTCACAGTCTATGGTAACACTTACCAGGAAGCCTTAGAAAACTTAGAAAAGGTCCTCATCAGATGCTAGGAAATGAACCTATCTCTAAGTCATGAAAAATGCAAAATGTTTTTAACTAAAGGAGTGGTTCTAGGACATCATGTTTTGTGTGAAGGTATAAAATTTGATCCTGCAAAGATTTAGGTCATCGCTAGACTTCCACCCCCAAGACTCAAAAAGAGGTGAGAATATTTCTTGGACATGCTATATATTATGGGCGATTTATTGAAAATTTTACAAATATTGTTGCACCTATGTTTGGATTACTAATAAAAGATGTTGATTTTCTTTGGATTGAGCAGTGTCAAACTGCCTTTGAAACCTTGAAATCTAAGCTGTCTGTGGCACCAGTTCTTAGAGGGCCCAATTGGACTCTCCCATTTCATATATCTGTTGATGCCTTCGACATTGCAATAGTAGGGGTCTTAGGGAAGAAAGAGGACTAGCAGTCCTATGCCATTTATTTTGTGAGCAAGAACTTGTCCCCTGCCAAGTTAAACTACACAGTCACCGAGAAATAATTCTTGGCAGTTGTTCATGCTATTAACAAGTTTCGTCATTACATTATAGGTTATGAAGTATTTGTACATACCGATCATTCCTCCATTATATTCCTCATGAACAAATCCATAACTAATAGCCGAGTGACTAGGTGGCTTTTGTTATTGCAAGAATTTAATATCATTGTGCTTGACCGACCTGGTAAGGATAATGTAGTAGCTGATTTTCTTTCCCGAATAAAAAATGAGGATGATGATATCCATGTATATGATAGTTTCCCAGATGAGCACCTTTTTTCCCTTTATTTCAATACCCCATGGTTTGCAGATATGGAAAACTATTTGGCTACTAGGAAATTACCATCTCATTTGTCACCTCATGAAAAGTGGAAAATTATTACACAAAGTGCTAATTACTCTTCGGCTGGTCATGATCTTTTTCACACAGGTCTTGATTTGATTATTCATATATGTGTCCGAGAGGATGAGGTACCTGAAATACTATGAAGTTGTCATGATGGACCATGTGGTGGCCATTTTTCTGACAAGCATACAACATATAAGGTGTTACATTCGGGTTACTATTGGCCTAGCATTTTCAAATATGCTTCCAAGTATGTGAGAAGTTGTGATAGTTTCCAAAGGATAGGAAGACCTACGTTAGTCAACGAAATGCCTTTGCGTGCCCAAGTTATGGTAGAACCCTTCGAAAAATGGGCCCTCGACTTTGTAGGACCAATTTCACCCATGTCCCATAGGAAGAACTATATTTTGGTTTGTACGGACTATGTCACCAAATGGGTAGAGGCAAAAGACCTATTCAGAGCTACAGATAAATCTATTGTTGAATTCATCTATGAAGACATCTTTACCCGCTTTGGTGTCCCTCGTGAAATTGTTACTGACCAAGTCACTCAATTCACTTACAAGCTAATGAAAGAGCTAAAAGAGAAATATGGGATTAAACACCGTAAATCTTGTCCATACCACCTACAAGAGAATGGTTAGGTAGAATCCAAAAACAAAGTTCTAGAATCTATCTTGAACAAAACTGTTCAATTACATCACCGAGATTGGGCTGATAGGCTCTCAGAGGCTTTGTGGGCATACCAGACCACCTGGAGAAATACCACTGGGCATACCCCTTATGAGCTAGTGTACAAGAAACAAGTACTTTTACCAATAGAATTCCAAGTAAGGACCTTTCGTATTGCCATAGAATTAGGATTGAACTTGGATAAGGCTCAGAAGAAGTGAGCCCTACAATTGAATGAGTTGGATGAAATCGGGCAAGATTCCATCCAATGGACAATATTAGTCCAAAACCAGAGGGACAAGTAGCATGACAAGTTTATTAAGAAGAAACACTTCCTACCTCGTGATTGGGCTCTATTGTTTGATTCCCAATTCAAAACCTTCAAAGGAAAACTCACGAGCTGGTGGTTGGGCCCTTACGAAGTAGAGACTGTATATGACAATGGAGCTATAAAAATTAAAACAATTGACGATGAACAAGTCTCCTTTGTAGTAAATGGAAACTGACTCAAATTTTATCATAAGCCCATTTCCAAAGAGGACTTTCTACAGGTCATGTCAACTAACAAAGCATTGGCCTTAGTAGATGGGGAAGTCCCCCCTTGTTGTTGAAAAGTTTTCTGAATTTCCTACTGTATATATGTAAATAGTTTTTGAATTTTGTTAATAAGGCAATTCTAGAGATTTCTGTAAGTATTTATTTTATCAAGAGTACACAGTTTCAAGGAAATTTCTTCAAAACATTGTTACACTTGAATTTTGTGTTTGCTAAAGCATGAAATGAATATTGAATTACTATAATTAGCCATGTTTTTGCAAAAATTCTCATTTTTTAAAGGCATTCTAAAGCAGTTTCTCTTGAAAGTCTTCACTACTGTATATAGCTATCAAGCCTAGAGGTCTCTTGTATATAGTTTTTCCAAGAAACCTAAGTAAGTGAGTCAAGTGTGTTTATCAAAGAGTAACAATGAGGTCTAATTAGCAGTTAGTCATGGAAACATCACAAAGACTTCAAAGAATAAAATGAGTTGAGCCTAGAGATACCTTTTTGTTCTTTCTCAATGGTACCATACACTACACACTAAATAACTTGATTATATCATATCTTTAGATAGGCCACATCTTCTTAAGTACCCCTTACATCGGGACAATCATTAAGTAATATAACGGAAAGTCATCCTCTAACATAAATACCATCCCAATTGAAAAAAGTAAGAAAAAATTGTTTTCAGAGTTGTTCCCCCATCTTCTTGCATAAAGCAATATTATACTAAAATCTTAAAAGATGGAGGGCCAGTCTCTGAGGGTGTAAGAGGTTAACCCATCGTGATACTGAATAGGTCTACTAGCAGTGGGTACCGGCCTGTGGTATGACTAGGTAAACCCGCCAGAGTACTGAACAGGCTTGCTGGCAGCGGGGCATTCTACCTAATAAGGATGGTAATCTGACAAAAATAAATAATAAATTTAAACTTGTCCTGATGTACAACATTACTTGCAGACAAAGCTGACATGAAGTATGTGTGGTTAAGCTAAGGTTAATGAATTCCATAGACTTGCCATTGGGAAATAACTCTAAGACTATCTTGAAACTCTCTTGCCTACCTCTTCTTATCTATATATAGGATCTCTTATCCTATAGGTGGGGCCATCTTCTAACCGTCTCGTCATACCAATCTGTCAAATTTTATCTTTTCACTTGACATACTATAAATCTTTGGCTATTGGGGGATACTGACTAATTTCCTATACTTTTGATTGTGAGGTGTCACAATAATTAGGTGTGGGGGAGGGGTTCATGAGCTGACAAATGATCATTGCCTAGAGAAATAACTCTTTGCAAGAATTTTTGTATTATTTCCATGAGGTTATTATATTAATAGTCATTTTATTTTTGAAGTGTTAAACTCCTGTGTGCTATAAATTACTGAACATATACTTAACATACCACTCTTTATCGGTTTATCTTTCATTACAAGTTGTGCATTGTAGGATTGATAGTACATGTTTTATACATGCTATAACCTGTTCATTGTAGGTTTGACATTATATGCCATATGCAAGAGGATTGAGTGAGCATGATGAAAAAATCAACAACAAGGGAACATTCTTCCTTTGCTCATTTACCACTGTGATTGTCAAAAACACTTCAAATTTGCAAGCTATCCATTATAAGAAGTGAAAATGTACTTAACACAGAGGTACCGTATGAAGTACCATATGAGGTGCCATATGAAATACCGTATGAGGTTCCGAATGAAGTACCATATGAATTATACACCAGTAACTGTCGTAGATTCCATGTAACTAGATATCAATTACATTCAATTGAATTGGTTGTAGGAAATTGATTGAAGATGCTTTATATGTTCATGATCAAATGTCCAAGTCAAAAGACTTGGACATTGATCTAAATGTGCATCATTACATTTCCCCCAAAAATGAGCCGTCGAATTTGAATTTCCCACACATGGCAGCTCGTGCGCACATGTGTGCAACCTACTCCACTATAGGCACATTCAAAATCGGGTTGGGAAACCATTATCTCCATTCTCCCTTGACATTTGTAGGATAAATCAGTAAATGTGGACATAAACTAATCTCCCTAGATCCACCTAGATCTAGAACAAAACAAGACAGGACATGACTCTTTCCCTAAGTTACAATCATTGAATTTACTACAAAAGAAAGAATGGATGACATACCTTAATATATCGCTTCCTTATATCTATGTTGTCCCGGCTTTGCTTTGGTGCTCTTGTGATATTGGATCTGCAATTACACAAACCAACCAAAGTGAAATAAACAATAATATACTCAATGAAAGCTTATACATGTGATCAAGGAGTCATGCAATAAAATATTAATGACTCTATGGGAAAGAAACATGCCATTGTATTATATAATATGGAAGAAAGATACAACCAGATGCCTTGATGTTGCCAGGTTCCTTCCAACAATTCCTTGCTTCCCACACACTTCTTTCTCTAATGGATTCTAAGACTTTAGATCTAATAGCTACTCACAATCTATCTTGACAAAGCAAAGCTCAAAGCCAACATAAATTTCTCAAGCTCCATCCAACTCAATCAAGATAACTTTCTCCATGAGAGCTCCTCTCCTTTTATAAGTTGAGGAGGTTAGGATGATCCCACTAAATCATGAAAGTGAGTAAGATCCAAACCATTCGGAGGCCACCTCACCATATAAGCTTCTCCTTCTAGAAGCATCGAGAAAATGCTCATTTTTTCCCACGTACGGAGGCCACCGCACCCTAGCTATAGTGCAGCTTGCGGAAACTCCGTGACCTAGCTATAGTGCAACCTGCAGAAATCAGGCATTTACGCACTCAATTTATAGAGAAACCTGCATAAATCCTCCAAAATAGGATTTTTATAGAGGAAAACACAACTTCTTCTCTTAAGAAAAGTTCTTGTCCCTTCTTTCTTTAGGAATTCAAGCTACTGACCCCTCTGAAGAAAATAGATAGGTTTACATCATTAATATTCATAGGGATGATGAAAATAATGTGTAATAGAGATCCCCCCAAAGTATGAAGTTAGAACAGAGTGATAGCTGAAATACTTTGTCGAGTGTGTGTAGGGAACAAGGAACAATCGGTCAGAAACCTACCAACAAACAAGGAAATACAGTACAATAATATATCATCACTGAGGTAGGCATTCCCATACTCAGAATACAAATGACTCAAAGCATAAATGTCAACATGCAAAGATCCATGTCAAGTAATACAGGTCATGGCCACCAAACATACATTGTGGATCCATGCCAATATGACTCAAATCTAAACATAGCCACCAAAAATACATTGTGGATCTATGTGTTAAAGACTCAAATTTGAACATAGCCATGATACATACAATGTGGATCTATGCAACAGTACAAACTGAATACACTCCAACGCAACCTGAATCTGTCAGAAACGATCCAGGTTCTTCATCTCCACCACTCTATAGTACGAATCTAACCATGTGAATACATGTGCTGAAGTCAAACATGGTAGAAACCACTTGATTACTAGTCATTGGTGTATACCATTAACAAGTGAAAGGGAAATCACCAATAATGTCAATGACTCCCAAGGTACACTAGTACAATTCAACGAATGTGAATCGATGAGCTGAGGTTGAACATTCGACGGAATCTCCTGATCAGGGGTCAATAATGAAAACCCACTGTCGAAAGCGAGGAAACCTGCCATTGAGGCATTCAAGTTCCAAGGTACCTATTAGTTTCTAAGTCTAATTCCTGGATAATAAGTTGAAGTCGACAGGAAAAGAATCATCACATGAAGTCCTTAATGTGTCCCTCTTCAATGACACGAAATGGGTAACAAGATTTGAAGTAGATCAGAGTAACATGTGATTCAGGACCGACTCAGGGATGGCTGTAATAGAAGGCTTAAGGACCACAGAAATGGCTGACGCAATAGAAGGATTTCTGGGTTGAACTTATTTTTTGAACATATTGATGACACGACAATTGTCTTGGAAAAACTGACTCAACAACAGGGATCACAGACCAATTTGTAATCTTATAAAGGAGTATGATCAATATACAGGCGTATTTTCCAACCTATATTTAAGGCAACTGAAAGGGTTTCATGTTCAAAAGCGACTCTTCCATAGAATATAGGTTTAGACACATTTATTTCCCAATTTCCCCCCCACCATTTTTGGCGAGTACCTCTTTATTTTTACGCAATCTTAAGGAGGATAACATATTCCTGTAATGTAAGCTCATCCTTCAGACAAGTCCCTCAAAGTATATTTAATGAACCCTAGGAAGGAGTGGTTTGGTCCCATATGGGCCTTTCGATGTTTGTTTAACGAGTCCAAAGAAAGAAAAATCAGGGGTTTTTCATGTTTACAGAGTCTAAAAAGCGCTTAAATAGAACTCTCTCGGTTCCTTTTTCATAAAGTAGTCTGATGAGACCAAAAAAGAGATAAACTATCACTCAATAGACGTTTTCTTCAAATACTTTAACGAGGGTGAAAATAACAATGTCGCTCGACAATATTTTCATGTTTAGAGAGTCTGAAAATAGCTTAAAGGGAACTCCAATGGGTTCCTTTTCCATATAACCTTTACGAGTCCAAAAAAGTGATAAAATTTTACTCAGTTACATTCTCATTGATTTACAAGCATGAGAAAGAACAAAGACTAAGCTCGGTAACTTATTCTCATGTATTTACGAGCACGAGAAAGAACAAAGACCAAGCTCCAGGATTGTTTTCATTTTTACGCAAGCTTTAAAACAAAACAAAACTATGCTTGGGATAGATTTTATTTTTTCACAAGCTTAAAACTAAAAAAAACTATGCTTGGACCTGGTTTCACTTTTACACAAGATTGAACCAGAGGAAACTATGCTTGAGGTAGGTGGTTTCATTTTTACACAAGCTTGAACCATAAAAAAATATGCTTGCAACTTCCCAACGCATAATACAAGGATGGTTGGTACTTAGCCCCCATCTTAAGAAACTAGAGGCTCAACTTCAACATGAATTCCAGAGATTGGAAGCATTTCCCCCCAAGCTTTGTTTCGTCCAACTGCAAAGGTAAATGAAATGAAGCTTCAAATACTAGACTTGACTCAAACAGAGAGGGGGAAGTTGTTTCATGTTTTAACAAGCTTGACATAGGATAAGAACTATGCTCGATAATCCAGGTTCAAACCCTAGACCTATGTTTTATTTTTTAACGAGCTTGACACAGAAACAAGAACTATGCTCACAACCTATGTTTCATTTTTAATGAGGTTTCCACAGAGACGCAAAAAATATCCTCAATTGGTTTCATTTTTTAACGAGCTTGAAATCATAAAATCGTGCTCAAAGTTGGTTTCATTTTTTAATGAGCTTGAAATCCAAAAACCATGCTCAAAGATGGTTTCATTTTTTAATAAGATTGAAATCAGAAAACCATGCTCAAAGTTGGTTTCATTTTTTAACGATCTTGAAATAAGAAAATCATGCTCAAAGCTGGTTTCATTTTTTAACGAGCTTGAAATCAGAAAATCATGCTCAAAGATGGTTTCATTTTTTAACGAACTTGAAATCAGAAATCATGCTCAAAGTTGGTTTAATTTTTTAACGATCTTGAAATCAGAAAATCATGCTCAAAGTTGGTTTCATTTTTTAACAAGCTTGAAATCATAAAATCATGCTCAAAGATGGTTTCATTTTTAACGAGCTTGAAATTAGAAAATCATGCTCAAGGCTTCTTCGATCACGTCTTCCAAGAGAATAGTTCTCTAGAAGGACACCATGTCAAAGGACAAAACTCAGTCATGGCCTCCAAGAGATCTTCACTCGATGGAAGAAACACACTCTGGAAGGAACACATGTCAAGGGTCATGATAGGGGTAAAGAGATCAGGCTCTAAAATACCGATCGAAGAGATCACCATGTCAACTACTTGATCTAAATCATTAGAAGCTGAAGTCATGGGAGACAATGCCACATAATTAACATGTGGTGGCGGAGATACCGTATGCATATAAGAAACATTTATGGAGGTAATCCAATCAGGACCAATGAATGAAAGTTGATCGATAGTCACAATTCTTCCATCGTGAGGGAAAGATATCACATGAAAAAAGAGTGGACACAATAGCTTTCATGGCATAGACATAATCTCACCCAAGGAGTAAAGAGAAATCCAAGGGGTCTTGGATGACCATGACATCAATAAAGATAGTTTTCCCTCCCAAAGTTACAGGAAACTAAGGAAGCGTCCCTAAAGGTTGACTGGTTCTTCTGTTGAAAGCTAACATATTCTGTGTAACTGGCACAAGCTGAGGATAGCCCAAAGCTTGCCAAGCGAGAGAGGACAAAATACTAATGGACACACCTTCATCTATCAGCGTATGAGGAATGTCCTAACCACAAACCTGTACTGTAATCTGGAAAGGAATGTGAGAGCGAAGATGAGGTCCAGTTAGCACACCCCAATTAAAAAGGATGGTTTCATTACTTGGAGGGGGTTCCATGGGAGAAGGAGGAATACCCCCGAGCATGGTAGAGTCTGTATCAACAAGAAAAATGTGGGCAGTATCGGGTTTACTCTTGAGCGAGAGAGTAGGATCGACTGATAATGACATCAAATCGACCACTTGGGTTTCATTCTCCAATGGGAGAATGGGGTCGACAGGTGGAAACAGAATGACCACTTGGGTTTCACTCTCTAACGTGAGAGTGGGATTGACCGAAGATGGGATCGAATCAACCACTTGGGTTTCACTCTCTAACAAGAGAGTGGGATTGGCCAAAGATAGGACCGGATCGACCACTTTGTCAACTGGTTCAACTAAGGACATGACCAGAATAATGACATGATTAACCAGACTGACCGACGAAGGGACTGGATTGATCATTCCATCAACTATAGGTGGGTTGATAGTAATCTTGTGATAAGAAGCTAGAAGTTGAGGTTGTGATATAGTCATGTCTTCCAGGAATTTCGAGGCTTCTTCCATATGAGGGAAAAGATGAGTTAGATGACGCTCGTTGCATAACATACACGGGAACTTGACTCGAATTTTCTTCTTCCCAACGACATCATGACTAGTTGACAGGAGGTCATCAATATGTTGTTCAGAGGCTAACGACATGGGTTGGCGAGGGTGTGGAGACCATGCTTCTATAACCTTGGATAGACCAGGACAATCCTGAAGAAGATGGATACCCTTACAAATCCTTCAAGGTTACTTGGGTTTACGGGTTGTTTGGGTGATCTTGACATCATCAACACTCCCAGCATGATCAACAATAATTGGTTTCTTTCCAATGTGTCCGGCAGTGGCTGGAATTTTAGATCCTTGTTTATTTTTCTTCTTCTTATTATTATTTTTCTTCTTCTTCTTATCCACCGAGTTACTAGATTTAGATATTTCACTCGACGAAGAAGATGAAATGGAAGAAGACCTTGCAAGTGGAGAAGGTGAAAAAGATCTTACTAGTGAAGACGGTAAAGGATGAACATGAGGTTGATGTTCTTGGGGGGAAGTGATTACAAATGAAGCATTAACTGCATTTGGGACTACCTGTGTGGAAAACAACCACACCGACAATCCAATCGTGAGACCTCGAAGGCTCAAAGTAGTGATGTGAGGAGGACCAATGTTTCCGTAAGAATAAAAAACAAAAGNTAAACGTGGGTATACCCTCCAAGGAGCCTGAGTGAGTTTGGCCAACGTCGATTCCAGGTACCGTGAAGACTTTCCCCTCCACAGTCACCTTGTGTAAAGACCCTAAAGATATAGGCCACTAAGGTTACCAATCTCTACAGTGATGCCTGGGGAAATAGTCGACAGTCCGATACACGCGCAAGGGCAGGGTATCTAGCCCGAAATGAACTTGAAAGGATTCCACTCATCATTGTGGGTATACCTTCAAGCAACCCCCATAATACACGCAATCTCTATTCCAACACCAACAAAGCAGGGTGAGTAACTCTTCCAGTCTCAATGCGACCTTGTGATTGACCCTTGTGTGAGAAGGGCTTCCCGGGACAAAATGTATCAAGTGGATTTACCGCTCCCTAACTCGAGATTCTATGTTTGTTTGTATCTTTGGAAAGTTATCTTTCACACCTATTCCAAAGCCCTACAACTAATCTAGTGTAGGTTTGCTACTAGAAAAGATAAAAATGTCTAATCAATTTTTATAAGCGCTTTATTTTTAAGGCTATTGTTACTCAAGGAAAATGGCGTGGACAATATGGTGTTTTGACTGACTCAAAAGTTATGCAAAGAGATGAAGATGCAATCTTTTCATTTCAATGAAAGCTATGCTACGAGAAGG
>JASDQU010590021.1:0-30401 GCA_032191745.1 Picea mariana | reverse complement strand
AATAGAAAACCACTTCAGAACAAAGAAAACCCAAACTAAGTTTCTCTTTTAACATGATTTATTCAGAAAAAGAAGTATTCTTTCACTAAACAATTCTAAAGAAAAATGATGCTTTGTATTTGAAAGACACTCAAAGAAAGAGACCAAATCTTTCAAAAGAAAACAAAGAAAAAATCAGGCAAAGATGGCTAAAAGAAAATTCAAATTTGTCAAGCAGACTATAATCAGACCCAACAAATCACCCCAGAACCATGTCACAGATTTGGGCATGGAAAACCACCAAAAACCAAATTTTTTCACAATTGCCACAGGCTGGAAGCCTAACAAAGTGCATAAATCCTTGATTGTCGTAGGCCAGATATGGGTAGGGTGCGGAATTTCCGCACTGGTATAAATAGGCAGGGTGTGGAAATATCAATTCGCCGCACTATCCCTCAAATCAGGGTGCAAAAATCAAACAAAAATGGAAAAAATTAAAAATTAAGAAGGTTTTCCAGTGAAATTTAACAGTCAGAGAGTCAAGATGGATCTCCTAGTGACTCAAAAAATAGAAACCAAACAATCAAAACAAGAAAACAAGGAAAACTAGGAAAACATTTCATTCCCCAATGGAGTCACCAATTTTGTTGTAGGATAAATCGGTAAATGCGGACATAAACTAATCTCCCTAAATCCACCTAGATCTAGAACAAAACAAGACATGACATGACGCTTTCCCTAAGTTACAATCATTGAATTTACTACCAAAGAAAGAATGGATGGCATACCTTAATATATCGCTTCCTTATATCTCTGTTGTCCCTGCTTCGCTCCGGTTCTTTTGTGATATTGGATATGCAACGACACAAACCAACCAAAGTGAAAGCAGCAATAGTATACTCAATGAAAACTTATACATGTGATCAACGAGTCATGTAATAAAATATTAATTATTTTATGGGAAAGAAACATGCCACTGTATTATATAATGTGGAAGAATGATACAACCAAATGCCTTGATGTCATTGGGTTCCTTACAAGAATTCCTTGCTTCCCACACACTTCTTGCTCCAATGGATTCTAAGACTGTATATCCAATAGCTACTCACAATCTATCTTGACAAAGCAAAGCTCGAAGCTAACATAAATTTCCCAAGCTCCATCCTACTCAATCAAGCTAACTTTCTCCATGAGAGCTCCTCTCCTTTTATAAGTTGAAGAGGATAAGGTGAGGAGGTTAGGATGATCCCACTAAATAATGAAAGCGAGTAAGATCCAAACCATTCGGAGGCCACCTCACCATAGAAGCTTATCCTTCTAGAAGCATCAAGAAAATGCTCATTTTTTTCCCATGTATGGAGGCCATCGCACCCTAGCTATAGTGCAGCCTGCGGAAACTCCATGACCTAGCTATAGTGAAACCTGTGGAAATTAGGCATTTTCACACCCTGTGTATAGAGCAACCTACGGAAATCCTCCAAAATAGGGTTTCTACAGAGGAAAACACAACTTCTTCTCTCAGTAAAAGTTCTTCTCCCTTCTTTCTTTAGGAATTCAGGCTATTGACCCCTCTGAAGGCAACAGATAGGTTTACATCATTAATATTCATAGGGATGACGAAAATAATGTGTAACAACGGCCAGGGATGGGCGAATTTGGAACGTGGGTTTTGTTCATGCTTTCCCCCTCCAACTACTGAACTCTCGACAACTCGGTTTTGGTTGTTAAACATGGTTATTATTGGCTCACTCTGTTTCAGCAGTTAGGACATCATTTAATGTAAATTGTCGAATTTAGAAGTGGTTCAACCCTCCTATGGTCGACCACTTGGTGTTTAAACTTATAAATACCACTAGGATGTTCAGACAATATCGTAATATGCAATAGGAGTAGTGTATTGGAGAAAAACGTGATTCTCTTTTATTTTTCCATTTTCCATTGCCAAAGTTATATAAAACTGTCTTTCTATGTTTTAATGGTGAATTCATCTTGTTGAGATCATGGTGTGCATTTGAGAAGTAACCACGACCTGTTGGAGGGCCCACCAGCAGTCTGGTAACTGTCCATGTGTTGTTTGTACATTTTATAACTTAGACATCTCTAGTTTTCATTTCTTGTACATGTATCGCTATTTTTCTTTTGTTATATAATTTGTTGTTGTAGCTTAATGATTTGGTTCTTTTGTAGGTTAGTATAATGGAATGTGTTAATGTGCATTGATTTGATAGATAGAGATGAATTTTCAAATTCATCTACTAATCCCGTGTGCCATTAGATGTTAGATTGTGTTTCATTCATGCTTTTGAAATTTGATTTAAAATGAGAATTAAAACATCGTAGAACAGAGTTGTACTTCATGCTTCTCTTAAACAAGGATTCAATGGATGGATAGGTTTAATTTCAGTCTTTTTAATTGTAGAATTTGCTTAACCAGTTGTTAGTCAATACGTGTATCAGTTTACTTTTTATATGTCATGTTTTAATTCTGTTTTCAATCATTTTCCTTATCGTATTTTGAATTGTTAAGATAGGCATAACATAGTTTCTTTTTATGCACTTTCTTTCTTAGAATTAGATTGCAATTACAATTCTTAGTTAATGATTGAGTTTAAGTATGAGTTTTGCTTACATAGTGTAGAAGTACATTTATGATCTCGTTATATTGTTGATGGCTAATAAATGAATATGCAGGGTAATTGACGATTGCTTATGTCATGGCTAAATTCTGATTGGATTGTTTAATCCATACCTTTCACTTTTCTATTGAGATCAGTGTTGATCTTATACCACTTGAATTATCTTTTGTTGTCAAGTGCCATTAAGATATTATAAGACACCGAAGACATTCACACAACCACCAACATTATATTTGAGTTTTCATAGGTTAAAAGATAGTTTTCTTGTTTTCATAGGTTAAAAGATAGTTTTCTTGTTTTCATAGATTAAAATATAGTTTCCTGCTTTCATAGATCAGAAGATACAGTTTCTTGCTTTCATAGCTTAGAAGATAGTTTTATTGATTTTGTACGATAGATAGTTTCTAGTCTTTCTTTCTTTCAATTAAATAGTTTTCCTTTTATGAATTAGATATAGTTTTGAATTGAGAATATAGTCCACTTGCCTCTTAGGCTAGATAGTTGTTCAATGAGAAGTTTTTACTCGCAGTAGAAGTTATCTTAGAGTAGTTAGTTGTTTATTTTCTTTAATAGGTTAGCTCGTTGTTTTGCTTACTTGCCTTAATAGGTTAGTTAGTTGTTTTGCTTACTTTCTTATTTGCTTTAATAGAATAGTTCCTGGCTTGTTTATTTAATTTCTCTCATAGGGTAGTTTCTCATTGAATGTACATTGGCAAGTTAAAGTAGTTTTCTTTTGTTATTTGTTTATCGTTATGCTTAATAGTTGCTTTTGCTTATTGTTATGAACTAGTTTTCTTTACATAGGGTTTTTACTTGTTTTGTTAGAACTATCCATCGGTCCTTGGTCCAAAAGTACTTAGGTTACATAGTTTTAAGTTTCTTAGTGGGGTTTTCTCATTAGATAGCTTTGCTTGAATAGATTAGCCTTTAGATAGCCACTTCCTTAGTTAGACTATAATACTACCAACCCTTCTACCTTTGGCATATATTTTTCTACAACTCTAAGTTAACTTACCCCGGGTTGAAAATTTAATTGAGGTTTTTTAGTGTGTTTTTAGTGCATATATAACACCCATCACCCGCGAGATCCGACAGCGACAATTTATTCAGGCCCTTCGGGGATTGAACTCCACCACGCTTAAATCCTGCGCAGCTACCGTGGATCTGGCAGCTATCAGATCACCACCAAATTCCTGAACAAATCCAGTCCATCTACTTCTTGCCTTCGATAACCTTCTCTTTTATGATCCTCCACCAATCTAGGCGTAGATCTGACAGTCTAGATTTCTCCTAGAGGTTGATCCAATGACACCTGTAGCTTCTCCTATTGCATCCTTCACCTTATTTCTAATGAAGGGTCCTTCAAACATTTTTGAAGGCTTCCACCTTTGGTCTCTCTACTAGACTCTAGCTACTCAGCCTCTACCGGTGCTATATCTCCTGAGCTTTTGACTTCTCTTCTCCACAAGGTCATCTGCTCAAGCCTTGGCTTACGCTTTGGAAGAAAACAATATCCCTCCTTGAACTTGCTTGGATGAGGTAATTTGAACCTCAGTTATCCCTCTTGAACCTTGAACTCACTTAGACTTTGGAAAAGCTCCTAAGTCTCCTCCTCCAAGTACTTGGAATCATTACCTCTCCTGAGCTTCAAACTTGAAACAAGTTCACCTCCTCACGCAACTCTTGTGGTCGCTATCTCTTCTAATATTTTGTAGACTCCTTCGAGGATTGTGGACCATTGGTGCATCCCTTGCTTCCTTTCTCAAAGTCAAATACTTGGAATGATTTCGGTCTTCTGCACTCTTTGTAGAGATTCTGTGCGCAAATTCATTGTCCCTCCTGAGCTTTGTAACTTCTCGAAAATTTCTAAGGGTATCGAACCTATGCTTCTTTCGAAGACTTTTGGTGCCCTCCTGTCACTCCATGCTCTTCCTCCTGATATTATGAACTTGGGATCAGTTCATCCTACTTGAACTCTACACTAGTCCTCCTGATCTTATAAATGCTTGGAATTGAAAGGATCTGTGTGCTCTCCTGGAAAACAATTGTTCAATTCACTCTTGAAGAGGTCTCCTCTACAGTCTTAAACAACTGTGGTTCTCCTCAGTTCCTCCAACACTTCATAAAGGTTTTGGTACTGTACACTCCTTGCACCTGATCAATGAACACTTTGTAGAGCCTAACATAGTATTCAACAACTATGAATATGCTTTTTTCTACACAGACTTTCCTCTAGAGTGTTTAATAACTCTGAGGCTCCTTCTGAGTTTAAGATTATTCTGGTGTGCCCTCTTGGAATGTTCTCTTATACACTTGAAGAAGAATTCAGATGCACACTCCTTGCGTTAGCCTCACAGAGCTTCAATTCTTTGTGGTGCACTCCTTGCACAAGAATAAATAACCCAGATTTCTCAGCAAACTCACAAAGATAGGGAATTATATCTTACTCCTACAAATTGAAACCTATCCGTACATCTACAACATTCACATAAACACTCAACAAACTCATTCAAAAACAAACATAGAACACATATAATCACAAAGAACCTTATATACAGGAAAATTTCTCTTTTCATTAAATTTTGAATGTATGTACAATTTTTACAAGCTCTGAATGCAACAAAGTCTTTTTCCTTTCTCCTCTCTTGAGCTCTCTCCACAGCTCAAAAAATTCTCCTCACATAATACAAATCGATACAAAGAATTTTAAAAAAAGAGGAGCTCCTTGAGTCTTCCCTCTAAGCTACCTACCTTCATTAAATCTTATTAAATTTGCATTTACATTTTCAGATCTGAGGCCAAGCTCAAGATCTGTACAACTCAAGCCTATTAAAGGAAACTTTATCTACAGCCTGTACAAAGTCCAACTTGGATTTACTCCAACCTTACAACATTAAATTTTAAAATTTATTACATCAAATTTAAAATACAAGGGAAAAATCAGAGGGATAGTGCCTCTCTCCCTTCTTGAATGTTCGTTGATGTTCTAGCTTGTTGGTGCATGCTAAGGTGGAACGAATTCTCCTGCATCATCCAACTCCTGATCAAAGCACTCAACAATATGAGTCTCATTATTGTTGTCTTTGTATTGACACAGATAAAAGGGTCAACCTCGTTGCATCAAGAATCTAGGCCACTTATGTTCTATTCAGTGGAGTTCTTGCAACCCATGGTTTATGACTGGTGCACCTCACTGCTGGCCAACATGAAAATCCAACTGATAGACTGCAAATAGGGTAGGAATAGGAACTTCGGGTTCACGTCTATCCTATGTAGTTTTTTCTTCGAGCGGGTTCTAGGATTGGACCATAGAGTTGATATTATTTCGCATGGACCTCACAATCCAACCATGGCACGGTGGACCAAGGTGATGAGGTAGTTGGGGGAAGGTAGGGTACCAACACCCTACAATGACTATTTTTTATTTTGGTGGAGTCGGAAGGTGATAACTTTGGAGAAATACCCTTATGCATGGATCAACTTCAGAGGAGATATGGACATGAAATTACCACCAGGTTCTTCCTACGGAGACATAGGTATGCAAAATATTTTTGAATATTTCATTTTTTTATTATTTTTGTATAAGAAAAAAAAATATTTTTGGATGATGTCAAGTACTAATAAACATGTATGTCATGTAGATGTGGGTCTGTGACAGCCATACGTACTTCCATGACACCGACAGAGGCACCTGGGGGATGATCCTGTGGGAGGAGACATAGATAGAGTGATTCAAAAGATAAAAGGCAATCTATCTCGTTTGATAGAAAGAATTCCCATGGTTCAGGTAGAGGATCTACCAGAGGTGATGCAACGACAGGTGGTAGGTCTGCCCTGTGCTTGGGTGTGACTCTTCCGACATCTCACAAATTTTGTGTTATGCTATCATGACACACATCCAATGTCATAGGCGTAGATGTCGTGATTATTGAATTGATTGGCCATATATGTATTTTGAGGGTGTGAGCCCGAATTTTGTACTATAACACCATATTTTTTGGAGGGATGAAATATAAAAATAGTGACCTTCGGCTTTACTTACATTACAATGTGTACATTGGTGAATGTGTTTTCTTTTCTTTAGGCATGTGAAAAAATCCAATCTAAAACATAATTAGCATATGCATCAGATACATAATTAGAACTTCTAGTTATGTGATGATAAGTAATAAAATCAAAATTTCGTTCCAAAAGTCGTACCCATAGGAATCATCATAGTAGAGAAGGGTATCTCACACGGTAATTATCGTTCAACTGACATAATACTAACTGGGATTCCAGTAGAAATTCTAAAGAACTAATACTGCATGAAATGGCATCGCGTAAAATCTCTATAACGACGTTATATTTGGCCACATTATTCGTTGATGGCCCTAGGAAAACACCACCTGAAGACACCAATAGACCCTTGGTTGAGTAAACAACCCAAGCGGTGGAAGCCAATTTTTGTGAATGATGAATGGCCCCATATGTGAATCTTAAGTAGGCCGAAGACTCCGTTGACATCTGCCAACCAAGGGAAAACTTCATAAGCAAGTTGATGAAGAAAATAGGAAAAAATATATACACTAAAATACAATAGAATACAAAGAGTGACACCCAAGCTTGGGGCTCAAGCGTAGTATCTTTTCAAGAAGATCCCATTCTTGGGCTCAGCCAACATATTCCCTTTATAATATTCTAATTCATAGAATCCTTTTTCTAAGACACGTCGCATGATATAGGGATCGTGCCACATGGGTTTGAACTTGCCTACCCCTAGTGGTTCTTTGGCTTGGTCGTACAAGAGGACCAAGCCACCCTCGATGTACTGTCGAGGACAAAAAGACTTATCATATTGTACGTTGAAACATTATTTATTCACTTCGATATCCGTAGAGGCATCTCGACGCTGCGCATCTAGACTCTCTAGGTGCACGAGGCATTGTTCGAAATCAAAAGTGTCAGGTAGGAGTGTAACTGGAAATATAAGAGAAGGGATTTTTCATTCAATAGGTAGGATGGAATCCACACTGTGTACTAACTAGAAAGGATAAAAACCGGTGGATGTCTTAACCGAGGTTCGAGATGCCCAAATCAGAGGATAAAGCATGATATGCCAGTCATATTTTCTCTGGCTGATAGTTTTCTTCAAAATGGTCTTGAGAGACTTTGTCACGGCCTCTACTTGTCCATTTTCTTGGGGGTAGTAAGGGGAAGAATGACCATGTTTAAACCCCAGTTTCGATGCTAATTATTCCATAATTTCATTCTGAAAGTGACTGCCATGATCAATGACAATCTCACTCGGGATTCTGAACCTGCATATAATTTGATTG
Source organism: Picea mariana (assembly GCA_032191745.1). Taxonomy (NCBI): domain Eukaryota; kingdom Viridiplantae; phylum Streptophyta; class Pinopsida; order Pinales; family Pinaceae; genus Picea; species Picea mariana. The sequence goes on along the minus strand of JASDQU010590021.1, from coordinate 22,468 downwards.
AACACAAAAAATGCATCATTCTTACCATCATATTTAACTATAAGCATGGCCTTAGACCACTTAGTAAAGTAGTATACGACCAGGATAATATGTTGATGCCCCCAGCTGAAGTTGGGTTTCAATCCAAAAATCCACCCCCCACTTGGTGAAGGGACCAATGGTAATGACTGAGTGAAGAGTGGATGGGTGTGAGTGCACCTTTCGAGTGAACACCTGGCAGGGGTGACACTTCTTGACTGCTTCGACACAATATTTAAAAATCGATGGACATAAATAACCAACTCACAAAATATTTTGGGCTATTGCAAGCCCAGATAGATGACCACCACAATCCCGACTATGACAGACGTTAAGAACAAACTCAACTTCTTCATAATTCAAGCAACGACAAAAGATATTTTATGCTCCTCGATGATACAAAGTGTTGTTGACGATAAGGTAGTTCTTAGATTGGTATCATATGCATCGTCGGTCATCTCTAGAAAGATGTTGAGGGAACTTCAAGGTTTGAAGATAGATCACAATATCTCCATACTAGGGGTCTGACAACAAGACAAGGAAAATGTGTTCATCCGCAAATGAATCAACATGAATAAGATCCTCAACCAACCGAGGGAATTTTGATATTAACTCGAAAAAAAACTAGTGATTTCTTGGATTTCGCCGAGGTAAAGTCAATATCAAACTCTTGTAAGATGAAAATTCATTTGTTATATTTCCCCCCTATGATATGCCTAGTAAGGACGTATTGAAATGTGTTGACATTGACAACCATAGTAGTTTTGTAGAGAAATATATAGCATCGTAATTGTTGAACTACATTAATTACAACCAAAGTTAGCTTCTCGACATGACAATACTTGAGTTCATGGTCAACTAAGTTTTGAATAAGATATTAAATGACATTCTCATGAAGCTCATCATCCTACTGAACTAAAACCATACCAATCATCCCTTCAGACACAATGATATAAAGCAAGTAATCTTTACTATAGTCTGGAGGCTTCAACAGAGGCATAGATACCAAGGCTTTCTTCAAAGCATCGAAGGACTCATGGGCTCGCTCATCCTAGATAAAAGGATTTTCCTTCTTCAAGAGACACATGAAACCCTTAGTAATATTGGCATAGTTTACTATAAACCAACATAAAAAGTTAGCTTTCCCCTATAAACCTTGAAGATGAAGAATAGTGTGCGGGGGAGGTAATCGAAGTATTGCCTCAACCTTTAATGGATCCACCATGATCCCAGTCTCAGAGATTAAGAATCCTATAAGATGACCTGACCTAATGCAAAAGATGAATTTATGAGGGTTCAAACGGATGCGATAATAGCAACATATTTCAAAAACTATTCAAAGGTAGGTAGAGTGATCCACTCTCTTGCGGGAGTGAGCAGCAATATCATCGAGATAGGCTTTGACTTTATCCTTGATATCATGAAATGTGAAGGTCATAGCTCGTTGGAAGGTTGCTATGATGTTTTTAAGGCCGAAAGACATTTTCCAGTATGAGAAAGCACCCCAAGGATAAATAAATGTCATATTATGTTGATCCTCGAGCTTAATTTGAATTTGGTTGTATCTTGAAAAATCCATCCATAAAATAAAAAACTTTGCTTCCTGCACACTCATTAATAATCTGATCAATGAAGGGTGTCGAGAAGTTGTCTTTAGGACAATCCTTATTTAGGTCTCGAAAATCCATGCATACATGGATGGTTCCTTGCTTTGTATTCACAGGAATGAGATTGGATACCCATTCAGTCAAGGGAACCAGGTAGATAAAGCCAACATTAAGCAGTTTTTCTACCTCTGCCTTAATAACATGGGCCTTCCTAGAATTGACAACTCTAAGTCATTGTCGAACAGGTTTGGCATCCGGGTAGGTTTTAATCTCATGTTCGACAATTTGAGGGTTATTTCCTAGAATCTCTTCATATGACCAAGCGAATACATTGCAAAACTATTTGAAGAGCTCAGTGTAGATCAAAATTTCTTTCGGTGAACAATCCACACTGATATATACATTTTCAACCTTACCAATAATATGAGAGATATCAATCGTGATAGTAGGAGAGATACTCACCATGTTTCCTTCAACAAAAATGTTGTGCATATCAAGTGGAACTATGACGTGACCAACTATCTCGCTCAAGGTAGATCTAAAATCATCTTGTTCAATTCTAACAAGTTTTGGGAGGAAATAAGAGTGATGGTGCATATCATCCCATGGCCTATCAGAACCATTCATGGCCTCTATGATTGCTTCATTTGAGGGTAAAGTATCATCGAGGTAGTCAGGTGAGAAAGATGATGAAGTGGCCCATATGGGCTTAAGAACAAGATCCTCCTGGTCCATCTGCAAAGTGACAAGATCTGGGTTGACAGAAGAGTCAAGAAAAACCTGATATGCTATCTTTGTCACTGATAGTGGCATAGCCATTCCAGTATGTGAATGACCTTCAAAAGACTCAATCGATGAGGTTAGGGTTCAAGGATCGTTAAAATGTGAAGTGCAGAAAGGAACAAACCTCATTTACAAAGAAAACCTACTGGAAATGGAATAGATATGATGAATTGGTGCCAGAAATTCAAAGGTACCCATAAGGGATTAATACATTCTAACACCAATATCCATAGTTTTTGGCTGAGATTTGTCCATCACGAGGATCAACGGTCCAACTATTGCATTGGAGTTAGCATACGCAAAGGAAAAATGGTTGATCGTCAGGATCTTCCCATCATGAAGAAAGAATAGAATATGGAAGATGGAAGATAGGAATTCAGTCACAGCATAACTCCAGTTATGTCCTAGTAATAGGTTATAGTCAAGGGGAGCATCAACCACCTTGACATCCACCTCCATCGTCTTCCCACGTAATTGGACCGGGAAGGTAGGAATAATATCATGAGGGAGAAAAGAATGACCGTCAAAAGTAGTCAACATGGTCAGATATTGAGAGAGGATTGGAGAGCCAATGGTTTTCCAATAGGTTAAGGACATGACACATGTTTCAATGCCTTCATCAATAACAATGTGTTTGATGGTATACTTTGAGTAACCCAGATGGATTTGGAATTCCATATGGTAAGGAAAGTGAGGCTTCACATATGTGACATAAAACTTGATAACCTTAGATCCACAGAGATCTAGAGCCCCTAACATAGATAGAAAGTCATTCCTCTATGAAGGACACATCTGGAGTACCTCCAGATTCGACATCGCGCAAGGGGTTTGACCCAGATCCTCAACAATAGAGTAATTTTGGGCGGCTCTAGCATTATGGTTGTGGGTAGAGTGCTTGAGTACTCCTTTAGGAGTACGAGGTGAAGGATCTGGTTTTTCGATTTGTAAAGGCATCTTTGGTAGAGGGGGAGACTCTAGAACAAGTACAGTCTATGAAGAACTGTAATCGAGAGAACGAGTGGCTACATTAACCTGAGACTTAACGATATTGATGCATAGATGGTCAGAGTATTACGTTGGTGGGTATTGAATTCCACTCGCCATATTTTTGGCATTTGTAGAGCTTGAGGCCATGTGTTGATTATGTGGAAAGGGATAAGTCAGCATAGTGGGTAGTAGAGATAAAAGGCTCACAAATTCTCCAAGTTTGGGGCACAAGTGGGTAAGTTGATCATCTGTACAAATCTTGCAAGGAAACTTCACCTTTGGAATTTCTTTCTTTCCCTCACCAACATCATTATTCAACTTCTCATTATTATCGTTGTCCTTGGGTTTATTATTATTGTTCTTCCCACCCTTACAGTTGTTACCCTGTCCTTTATTTTTATCCCCTCTTGGTTGTTGGTTACCATTCAGTTTGGTTAACGACTGCACATAATGTACATTTACCGACTTAGTGGGAGTGGAGGACATAGATGAAGCTTTCTCTCCTATAGACTGGTTTAGAAACAACCCTTTCAACTTGATTGTCACCAAGTCTGTGTATTTCACATTTGTGAAACCTACAATACCATCAACATGATGTCCAAGATTTTTTCTAGGGTTGTATCTTGACCTTGGTGCATCTGGAAGAATTTTTTATAAAATCCCAGACTGAGCATATATAAGATCTAACTATTGGGATTTAAAAATTGCTTCTTCCTCAAAAGTGACTTTGGATGTGGAAACATCCTTCGAAATATAGGGCTGTAAATACTTGAGGAACCATTCTAAAAGGAAATATGAACGTATGTAGGCCTTTATCCACCTCTTCCATCTACACCAATATTGAATGTGATCCACGATATGGTTGGCTTTGTCCTAGCAGAAGGCCGACAAAAGTTATATGTCAGCATCATAACGAACTGAAAATTGGAAGTGGTTGAGGAAGACTAAAACCATCTTATTAAAAGTTCTGTACATCCCCCCATTTAGCTCTATATACAATTTCACTGCAACCCCCATGAGGGTGCATTGAAAAAATATTAAATGAATAGAATCATCGTTAATGGAATTAGAAGAGTGCCAAAGATGGAAAGCAGTGATGTGATCACCGTGATCCTCATTAGTCTTGCCTTCAAATTTCAAAATATCTAAAGGAAGTTTGGTGGGGACGAGGGGCCATGATGGATCATGATGCATAGGGTCATTCATTAATCTAGACAAGTCTGGAAGATTGAGCATGGCAAAAAAAGGGAGAAGGGGTTGTGACATATGGCCCCAAGCTCCTGGGAAAGATTGTTGTTGGGGAATCAAAACCCATTGAGGATTCTGGTATGCTCCATGGCCCTGTTTTGGATTGTAAAACCCTCCTCCAAACTAATTCATAAGAGGTTGGTTGGGCACCATTCCAGCAGGAATGTTATGATGAGGGTTGCAAATATTCTCCCCAACCTAAGTAGCTCTAGGTTGGGGGTTTCCCAAGGTGTGAAACTAACCTCCTCTGGGTGTGAATATGGAGGATAGGGGTGGATTCGTCATGCCAAATGTGTTGATTGGAATCGGCATGGAGGAGGTAGGTATAAAGGACAAAACATAAGCAGAAGCTTGTTCACCAGGTTGACCACTCCATCCAAGAGTATTAAGACCAGATTAGACTCAGGGTGAAAAAGAGGTAGGCTTCCAACCATAGGATTGATTTGAGGGATATGAGCACCGCCAAACAAGACATGAATATGTGGAGGATCCATGCCCCCAATCCCAATACTAGTATTCGGGTTAGACGCTATAATGGAGGATGAAACTTGTGATGTAAAATTCATCATACCATAAGAAAAAGGGCTAGAGGTCATAGGGATGGACTGAGTATTGTATCTAGGTGTACAAAAAATAAACCCAAAAGGGTTTGTCACAATGGATTGAGTAGCAACCACATGTTGGATAGGAGTGATGATTGGAATCGTCAGCACTACAACCATAGTGGTTGAAGGTGTCGAAGGAACACTATTAACTACAGTGGGAATGGGATTTGAGGGAATCTCATTATCTTTCTTACTTGACTCAGTTTTCATCCTTGTATGATCACAAGTTTGGTATGTGGAGTTGTGTGTACATGTTTGATAACTTTATGCCTTTTAGAATGAAAAGGATCAAGATGCGATGGTAATATTAACAAATTGTGAGACCTATGGGGAAGTTGGTCTAGCTCCATGATGACTCAATACTTGACATATAAAAGAAAATCCTAAGTCCAACTAATAATCAAAGAGAACACAAAAATAAAATAAATCCAGCATGCACACAAATAAGATAAAGTGGTTGAAAGGGGCCTCCCTCCCTAAAGTAGTTATGCCTCGCTTAAGAGGGGTCTGAGACTCCCTACAAAAGATTGGAGGTATCAGAATCAGTTATAAGGTCCCTCATGGGCTTAACAACCAGTTGGTTAGATCCCCTCGGAGAGGTAATCCTCCATAAAGGTTGTGTTTTTTCCGACCCTTATTTGACCTAGGGTACCTACAGAATAACCCCTGCAAATAACCTATGTGGTATATATGTTAAACAACTAAGCCACCATGATATAACCAATGTGCATGAGAACAATCGTAATTAGGTATACCATATGGGCAGGGTAGAAAATCTTGAAATCTTTAAAGCATCGCCTCTCACAGAGGTAAAGGTACTAGCAAGAACCCCATATACGAATAGATCCCGAGAAATATCTCTGACGCTAAGAAGGTATTGGGGGGATATCCCCTCAACCAAATTCACGCGACCTCGTGCTTAACTCCGATGTAAGCGAAGCCTCCTGAGGTAACCAATTATACAATGGATTTCACCACTCCCTTAGTCATACACATATGTTGAATTTAATAGCCTTGAAGAAGTTTACTCACAAAATCCTATTCCAAGGCTCTAAATCCTAAGATGGTTTGTGCACCCTAAAAAATAAAATCATTTCTAATCAATTTTAAATTTGTCAGTGTTACTTTTACTGGCCTAGTTCACTCAAAAAGGTGCAGGCATGAAAATGATGATGTTATGACTCAACAAGTAAAATAAATGAATATGAATAAAATGAAAATTTCTAACTTCAATTCCCAATAAATGATAAGCTTTTCAAAATACAATTTCCAATTCAATTCTGCAATTTCAAATAAGATGTAATCTTTCTATACATCTACTAATATCAATGATAAGAACCCAAAATATCAAATGCCAACAATGAAAAATGTATATTTTTGTATTTTCAATATAAATGAATGAAAATGAAAGGACTAAACAATAGCTTGATATAAAGACCCAATTGTATGTAAACAAAGACAAACCAAGTAGAATATCTAGAAGCAAACACACAACCCAAGATGCAAGGACAATCAATGAAAAGGATGATGAGAAAGAAACACCGCCCCAAAATTAAACCAAAGAAAGGTTCCCTATCACTCTGCAAGCACTTAATAGTCATAACAAAAACCTAAGAAGACTCAACAACCATCAAAACTTACCCAACAAACATCAAACTTATAAATCAAGCAAACAAGGATGATGTATGCAACTGTTTAGATGAAAACAATGTATATACGCTTCCTAAAGAATGATAGCTCATGTATGTATGCATTTATTATGAAAAAAAACCATGTATATGTATTGAAACACTGTCAGGTTAAGGATAAGGCCAAGAAAATCAGATTCAAAATGAAAAGAGGTTGTCAAGCAATTAGATGACAATAAAATCAACATAAACGAGAGCAATCAAAGGATACAAGCACTCCAAACCTCGAAAAGAATATTTCCTCCCCAGTATGGTCACCAATTTGGTTACAAGGAAAATAAATCTATGGCATGGGGTAAACCACAATAGATGGAAATGACTGCATAAATCAACTCTAATCTCATATATTCTATATAAACAAATATGCTAACAAGACAAGATACAGAGGCTACCTTGTCTAGACGTTTGATGAAGTCCACCATTGAGCACTTGACTCAAAGAAATATACATGTAACTTGTCCTCAACAACCAAGATACACAAGCATATGGTGATAATATATTAAGTTAGCGAATTCAATAGCATAATCCATCGATATTCATAACAAATATTCCTATGGAATAAAAATTCAAATATTTGCAAGACATTAATTGGATGAGAAAAAAATATTTATATTAAAATGTAATCAACATAAGTGTATGAATGAAAAAATTATGTTTCGGCACGTTCGAAACTGAGAAACTAAGTCCCTTCCAGTTGAGCCTCCACCACTTCAATCCTCCACCAAAGGAAAACTCATATAAGAGAGACAATGAGGTTCTCCATCAAATAGGAAAAGCTTAGGGGTTGAACAATGTGTTCAAACTTAAAAAGAAAAAGGGATGAAGACTCAATATGAAGTGAATAATTTCTCCATAGTAACTTTTCTCTCAAAGTTGAATTCTTCTCCCCTTTTCCACTCCTTGGATATGGCCCATTTATATCTTTCAAATGGAACTGAAGGGCCAAGTCAGAACGTTTCTAGTATATGGAACGTCAAGGATCATGGATCTCGTGACGTGACATGGAAACCTAACACCATTTTTTAATTTTGAGCACAAACCCCGATGTACGCGAGATGTAATGGTGTAACTTGCATATATGCATGTTGTATAACTATTAGGGTGTGTATATGTGGAAAAATACAATTTTTAGCTCTGTGAACTGCAAAAACGGACTTCAAGTATGCATAGGGAAATGGAAAAAGACCCTTTGAGCAAGTTTGCATAGGGTGAGGAAAATATTTCTATAACACACAACATTTACCCACAAACACTAAAACTCACCAAAAAAAAATTCATACCAAGTGTGAAGTTATAATCTTCACCTTATACAATCTAATGTCCTTTTCTTTGGAAGAAAACACAAAACTATTAGAAACAATTCCTCCACTGATTCCATCTAAGAGCCAAAAAATTTCTAAAACCAACTCCCAAGATAAAATTGGCTATACCTATATGGCCTCGCTTTCTCAACATGTGTTGGCTATGCCAAGGAAACTTCATGATCTCCCCAAGCATACTGAGATATTATTACCCAAATTTGATCTTGAAAAAGATATACCATGAGAAGATCACATCAAGAAATTATTTTAGCAGTCAAGTTAATGAACATCTAACATTAGGATTTTATTGTCCATTTCACCTTGGACGTTGAGCATATTGATGATGACATCATGCACTATGATACTATTGGTGATGATGTTTCCTACATATCATTACAGAACCCATTTTGATGATGAGTTGGGGCCCTTTGATGATGAGTCATGACCTTTGATGAGAAGGTGTCACCTTTCATCGTGCTTTGGACCTTTTGATGATGAGACATGGCCTCTGGAAGCCCTTTCACCCTTCTAGAGCATTAATTCACCCTTGTTGTGGAATTCTACACTCACACGTGTGATATTGGAGGGGACATTTTGGTGTATTAGTGATGAAGGAGAATCACTTCACGTCAGCAACGTGCCAGCCAGCCAGCACATTCAATGTGCATTCATGGAGGAGATAGGCGTCAACCCTCTCATTTTAAAATTTTAAAATTGTTATTAATGTTTGTAAGGCTGGTGGATCCACGCCATGCTTTTGCACAGGCTATAGGTAGAGTCGCCTTTATGGTTGACAAGTTGAGATCTAGATCTAATTCAGACTAGACAACCATTGAATGTAATTCAATGTAATTGATGAGAGTAGGTAGCTTGGAGGGAAGAGCTCGAGGAGCCCCTTTTGTAAAAAAATCTTTGTATCTAGAATTCATTAGTTTTTGGAGACATTAGAGAGAGAGAGGAGAGATGAGACTCTATTGCATTTCGAGCTTTTGTAACCTTAGTATAGACATTCTGAGATTAACACAGAGCAATTTTTCCATCAGGAGAATCTTTATGTGTTTATGTGTATTTGAATGAATGTCTTTTATGATTTTATGTGCATATGTTGTAGATGTATGTTAGATTTCATCTGGAGGGATAGATAGTTTTTTTCATCTATTCAGGATTTTTCTTTGATTCCAGTCTGGATTCTTTGTGGCTTCATGCAAGGGGTTGCATGACAGAGTATTGAGGACTCTATAGGCTAGTGCAAAGAATTCACATATGGGTTATGTGGAATTCAGGTAAAGACGTGCCAGGAGGGAACACCAGAGGAAGTTATAATCTCAAGGGAGAAGCCTCAAGGTTGTTGAATACCTTGGAGGTAAGATTGTGCAGAGAAAGGCACAAAGAGAAGAAGAAGAACTACTGAAGGTTATGTAGAAGCTCTACCAGGTGGGCATCGAGAAAGTGCAAAGAGTGCACGAGAAGAACTCTATTTTGGGTTCATATATAAGGGAAGTGTGAAGGATAAGACACTCACAGAGTTACTGAATAATATGTATATTAGCAAGGAGTGCTTAAGTCACCAGGAGGACACTTATATCCTTTCAAGGAGCGAAAGGAACAAAGTTACTGAATACTCTGGAGGAAGACCTGTGTAAGGATTTCACTAGCCCAACACTCAGATGAAGTGTTGAAAGACTGCCATCTGAAGGTCAGTCAGAGCACAAGGAGTGTGAGCATAGAGAACTTGTTTCAAGTTCCAAAGCTTAGGAGGTTGAGCGCGAAGTGTGCTGAGAGAAGAACCAGAAGTCTTTTGGGAAGATGTAAAAGGGTCAGAAGAGGTAGCACAAAGAGTGTGCGTAGAGGAGAATTGTTTCCAAGTTCGTAAGCTCAGGAGAGACAATGTAGATTTGCAAGAGCAACACAAGTATGCACGAGGGCCGAGGTTGAATTGTGTTTCTAAACTCAAGAGGATAGCGTTTCAAGAACGCAAGAGAGACCCAAACTCATTAGGGATCATAGAGGAAGAAAAGGTTGAGGCCTTTGAGATGTTGGAAATATTCCAAATCTAGGAAGAAAGTCAAAGCTTAGAAGGAGGAGCACAACAACCATCAAATAAGATACAGAGGGAAAATCTGGACCGTTAGAACCCACGTCCAGACAACATGAAGCGAGTGCAGGAGAAGATCAAGTCTAAGCCATTATATCTGGGCATGTGGACCAACAACCGTTGGATACGGAGGAATACGTAAGAGGCTTAAACCTTTGTGTATGCAGGAGAGTGGACTTGTCAAAGTACAGAAGTCCCGATTAGATCGGAATTGTCCATTTTTAGGAGGATATGTGGCAGCATATCTGGGGTGTTCTTGGAGCCATACACCAGAAGATTTTCAAGGACTAGAGGAGTAAATTCATGAAAGTTGAAGTCGCAAAATCATCCTGGACCATTGGATCTGGAAGGACAGGTGGTGAAGATCCACACACGTTGGAGAATCAGGAATCGAGAGAAATGGAGGAAGCTAATTCCAAAAGTCCCAAAGGGAGAAGTACCAAAAACATCAGGACCATTCATCGGAAGGGACGTGTGGTAGTCGATCAACATTTCACTGACTCGTAACTCAGGGAAGTCAAAGGGTAAGCTTGCGAAAACTTGCAAAATGTGAATTCACGACATCAAATCTGAGCATTGGATCGAGTTAGGGTGTGGGCCGTCAATCTGAAGAATCTACATTTCGTCATTTCGGGAGTTGGAGGTTTGAAGGAGAGAACCATCCCAAAGTCTTGAAACGTGAATTCCTGACTACGTAAAGGAGGATCATGGATCATTGGATCGTGGGATAGTGGGGGTCGTTGATCTAACAGTAGGGATAATTTCATGGATTTGGGAATTAGGAGTCAGGGGAGGCTCGCATGCAAAACACCCAAAGTTCCGAAGCATGAAGAGCCTTTTGATAAGGCATGTGGTCACCATCGGTGTTTATGTAGAGGGGAAGCTTGCGCCTTGTTCTTGTTCGTGCAGGTGGGGTTTCAATAGAAGGACATGTGGATTTATTTGAGGGATTCTAGAAGGGAATCAAAGAGCTTATTCATCTCGTAGATACATATAACAATCCTTAAACTGGGAGTTCAGCGGACCCTGTCGAGGTAGAGGTAGGGGGTCTGCACCATGTGGTATCAGAGCAGAATATCGTCTGTATATTTCAAGTGAAAATGATTGAAGGATAAATTTTGGTAACATCAAGTGGTATCAGAAGTTCATTTGTATACAATAGGTGAGGGAAGATAGGGTGTTGATGCTCTGTGGTGATTATTACAATGTGTGCAGCAGTCAATAGACAGCCAGGTGAGTTGTAGGGGAAGTTGGGAATTCTCTTAGTTGTAGAGTGAACAATAGAATTTCCAGGAGAGCAGGTAGAAGAAGAAGATAGCTACTAAAGGCCATGAACGTGGTCCAAGAGGAGATCACCAGAAGAAAAGAAAGGTTGAGACAGACAAAGAGCTCGGTGAGATAAGAGCGCAAATGGAGAATATTGCATTTAAAATGTAGCAGGATGCAAAGATGCATTGGGTGTATGAGTGGCCCATGAATAATAATGTGAAGTGGCCCATTCAGAGATTATTGTTCAGAGGACAATGAAGGTTGTTGAGAATGTGGATGAGGTATGTTGAAAACCTTAGAGGTGAAGAGGAAGTGGTTCACAACTATGAGCCAGAAGCTCAGAAGAGTCTCAGTGATCATGAGCAGAAGAGATCAGAGAAGGGTCTCAGAAAATTCTTGGTGAGAAGTGAAGAAAGTTCAGGTTTCTAGGTGGGAAATGAGATGGGATCATTGGAGGATCTCATAGACTCTCAGGAGGGCAGGGAAGAAATCCTAGATTTCCAGGTGGGCAAGGGAGAGGAGGTGAGACTGTCTGATAGTCTCATGAACTCGGAGGTGAGTTTAGATTAGCAAGGAGTGATGACAGAGAGGGAAGATCAGAGGATTGTTCTAATCATTGGGAGAATTCGGATATTCCTACCAAGCAACCCAGTTGAGTCCACAACACATGTTGCAGACACAACAGCAGGAGAAGGACAACCAACAATGACTGTCATAGAGGAAGAAGAAATGGAGCAAATGTTGATACCTACCCCAACAGAAGAAGAGAATGTAGTTGATATGCTCACTCCATGCGAGAAGGAGTTGAGGATGTTGGAGGATTGGTTGGACAATCTAGAACCAGTAGATGGCTGCCAGAAGATAGTCACAAAAATTTTAGGAGAAGAGCATTAATAAGAATGGCTCAAATTTTTCAGCCAGGAAGTTGAATAGGAGATGACTGCAGCATTGAAGCCTATAGAAGAAGATGAAACAGAATTCCAGTCTGAGGAGTAACTGAAGGAAGCTAGAGCTGAACTAGCAGAAGAAACGATAGAAGCTAGTCCGTCAGAGGAAGTGACTAAGTAGAAAATCAGTTAAAAGGAGACTGCAGGATTAGAGTTTGCAGTAGAGTGGTGACTTAGTGCCACAAGGGGAGGAGAAAACAACAAGGGGGACCAAGGTGATCCACCCATTGATAAAGAGGAGTTGCAATAGAATAGGAAGCATAAAGAGAGCCAACCACTAGAGAAACTGGACAGGGAGATAGAAGAGATAAGAAGGATGATGTTGAGGTCAGCAGCAGAAACTTCCAGTGAGGAAAAGCTGAGCAGAAGGAAGCCTGCCATAGCAGTAGGGAAGAAGCAACAACAACAAAGTAGTGGAACAGATGAATAGCTCCAAAGAAAATTTTGGGATCCAAGTGGATTTCAATAGAGTTGGGAAGCTCATGAGCAAGAGCTCATGAATTTTTTGCAGTAGTGGAGTATGATGCAGGAGCATCGCTTCACGTCAACAACACACCAGCCAGACAACAGATTCAGCGCACATTCATGGAGGAGAGAGGCGTCAACCCTCTCATTTTAAAATTTAAATTTTTTTATTAATGTTTGTAAGGCTGGTGGAGCCAAGCCATGCTTTTGCATAGGTTGTAGGTAGAGTCTCCTTTAATGGTTGACAGGTTGAGATCTAGATTCGATTTGGACTAGATATCCATTGAATGTAATTCAATGTAATTGATGAGAGTAGGTAGCTTGGAGGAAAGAGCTCGAGGATCCCCTTTTGTAAAAATATCTTTGTATCTAGAATTCATTAGTTTTTGGAGAGATTATAGAGAGAGAGAGAGGAGAGCCAAGACTCTGTTGCAGTCCAAGATTTTGTAGCTTTAGTACAGACATTCTGAGATTAATACAAAGAGAAGTTTTTCCTGCAGGAGAATCTTTATGTGTTTATGTGTATTTGAATGAATGTATTTTATGTGCATATGTTGTAGATGTATGTTAGATGTCGTCTGCAGGGATAAATAGATTTTCTCATCTATTCAGAATTTTTCTTTGATTCCAGTCTGGGTTCTTTGTGGTTTCATACAAGGGGTTGCATGACAAAGTATTGAAGACTCTGTAGGCCAGTGCAAAGAGTGCACATCTGGGTTTCGTGGAATTCAGGCAAAGACGTGTCAGGAGGGTGCACCATAGGAATTCGTAAGATCAAGGGATAAGCCTCAAGGTTGCTAAATACCTTGGAGGTAAGACTATGCAAAGGAAGGAACAAAGAGAAGAAGAAGAACTATTGAAGGTTCTGTAGAAGTTCTGTTAGGTAGGCATCAAGCAAGTGAAAATAGTGCACGCGAAGAACTCTATTTCGGGTTCATAGATAAGGGAAGTGTCAAGCAGAAGACACTCACAGTGTTACTGAATACTCTATAGCTCAGTAAGGAGTGCTTGATCACAATTCTCTAGGAGGACACTTATATCCTTTCAAGGAGCAAAAGGAACAGATTTACTAAATACTCTAGAGGAAGACCTGTGTAAGGAGTGCACCAGGCCAACACTCGGATGAAGTGTTGAAAGACTTCCATCTAAAGGCTAGTCAGAGCGCAAGGAGTGGGAGCATAGAGAACTTGTTTCAAGTTCCAAATCTCAGGAGGTTGAGAGAGGAGTGTGTCGAGAGAAGCACCATAAGTCTTTTTGGAAGACGCAGAAGGGCCAAGTCCCTTAGAAACTGAAGAAAGAAATTTGAAGCTTAGGAGGAGGAGAACAACAGCCGTTGGATAAGCTACAAAGGAAAAATATGGACCGTTATAACCCACGTCCAGACAACGAGAAGCAAGCATGCAAGGAGATCAGGTCTGAGCCGTCAGATCTGGGTGCGTGGAACAACAGTCATTGGATTCGGAGGAAGACGCATGAGGCTTAAACCCTTATGTATGCAGGAGAGTGGAATCGTCAAAGTTTGGAAGTCCCAATTAGATTAGAACTTCCCATTTTCAGGAGGACATGTGGAAGCAGATCCGGGGTGTTCGTGGAACTGAACACCAAAATATTTGCAAGGAGAAAAGGAGTAAATTCGTGAAAGGTGAAGTCACGAAATCATCCTGGATCATTGGATCTGGAAGGACAGGTGGCGAAGATCCACACATTTCGGAGAATCGAGAATCGGGAGAAATGGAGGAAGCTTCTTCCAAAAGTCCCGAAATCATCAGGACCATCCATCAGAAGGGACACGTGGCATCCGATCAACATTTCGCCGACTCGTGACTCAGGGAATTCAAAGGGAAAGTTTGCGAAAACTCGTGAAACGTGAATTCGCGACATCAAATATGAGTGTTGGATCGAATCAAGCCCTGGGCTATCAATGTAAAGAATCAACATTTCAACATTTCGAGAGTCAGAGGCTTGAAGGAGAGAACCATCCGAAAGTCCTGAAACGTGAAGTCCCAACTTTGTGAAGGAGGATCGTGGACCATTACATCGTGGGATAGCGAGGGTCGTTGATCTAACAACAGCGATAATTTTGAGGATTCTAGAATTAGGAGTCAGGGGAGGCTCGCATGCAAAACACCCGAAGTCTCGAAGCATGAAGAGCCTTTTGATAAGGCATGTGGTCACCATCGGTGGTCATGTAGAGGGGAATCTCGCGCCTTGTTCTTGTTCGCACATGTGCGGTTTCAATAGAAGGACTTGTGGATTTGTTCGAGGGATTCCAGCAGGGACTCGAAGAGCTACTTCAACTCATAGATAGATTGAATGATCCTTAGATCGAGAGGTCAGCGGACCCTGCCAAGGTAGAGGTAGGGGGTTTGCACAAATTAACATGTATTATCATTATTTTAGGCTTTTTTGGGGCCATCTATTACCTATCCACTTTGTATCATGGGAATTTTATGGTTTTAGTGAGTTTTAGGGATTTTTGAGGGACATCGCACTAGGGTTTCCTCATATAAATATGTAAGTGATCCATACTTGTAAATCATAACTCACCACTTGTGGATATTCATCATTATTTGTATTTGTTTCTCTCTCTTAATCATGGAGTAGTTATGCACACATATGGAAGGATGATCTAGTGAATGCTTTTTCTTGTTTGGGTGGATGTATCATGAAACTAGGGTTTCCTCATGCATAGCGATTTGGCTCAGTAAGTGTCCTATTCCAATTTTATGTCTTTGTTCATGGTATATTTGGTGTATGCTCTATTATATGGTTAATATTTTCATGTTATATTGTATCTTAAATAATCTTGTAGAAACCCCAATGAAGGATTAAGATTGTTTATTCCCTTCCTTTGTTCATCTATCTAAATTTGTTGAAGCATAAAGAGGTCAATCTAAGTATTATAATTGCATATCCTGATAGAATTGATATTGAAGTTGAAACCTAGGGTTTATAAGGGCATAAAATCTAGGGTTTGGCCTAGTTCCATTGGATCTTGTTGTTAGGTGCTAGAGAGGAAGAAAATGACACCTAGGGTTTATAAGGGAATAACACCTAGGGTTTGTTTCCTTAAAGTCTTGTCTTGGGTTTATGATTGGATAACCTTAATATTTCATATTCAAGTCTTTCTCTTTCCTTTAGAAAGCTTCCATGTCATTGCATTGACTCCATATGCCCAGTGATATAAATAAGGCACTAATCATTATATTGCTTCAAGTGATCACAAACCCTAGTTCAATTTCAACTCTCTCTCTCTCTCTCTCTCTCTCTCTCTCTCTCTCTCTCTCTCTCTCTTCCAATGATTTGTGTTAATCTAGGAAATTACCATTTGCATCTTCAATATATTTCATTCATAGTCTAACGTGTTTGATCATTACTTGAAATCATATCTAACATGCTTATTGTTGCGATAATTGCATTTTCAACCATTATTGTTATAGTCCAAAAATGCCTCATCTGTGCATACAAGACATTGGCCCTTCCACTTACATACTTTTCCAAAATATTGTCGAGGCTTCCTCTTAAAATACTATTTTTTGGATAGTGTGTGTGCCCTGATGCACTAATATCTTGCATACACACACGTTCTGCATGCTAGTTATCCTACGTACATACACGAGTTGCATGCTAGTTATCCCACATTTACCTCCAAAAGTTGCAAAAAACATAAAATTGTAAGGAATTCAGTAGAGTTTATGGGCTATCAAGGTTTTCCAAACCATTTTACCCCTTGTATATAATCCCTAAACCAAATAACCATATTCTTCTCATATAAAAAGAGGTCTTGGGATGTCATTTGACAAGACAAGAAAGAGAATAAGAAAACTCTTCCAAAATCCCTTCCCTTTCTCGGCCCAAGTTTTGCATCCTATTCTAAGTTTTGGCCTCATCCTTCCCCTCCATCCTTTTCTCCTTATACAACACTTTATCCTTTCCCAAGTGATAAGTTGTTTGTGAGAATCTAGCATGGGATTGATGCACTTGGAGCCATGATAGAGGAGCTTGAACCTGGTTCAGGGAGCGATTGTCGAGGAAGGTTGTAATCCTTTCGATCTTAATATTTAATAAAAGAGTTCATTCTTGTCCCAAAACATTATGTCTATATGATTTTATTGATTTATGAAATTATGCCTATATCTAAACCTTGAAAGTGATAAGAAGAGAGTGCATGTGTTGTATCATTGTTTTCCTAAGCTTTTGTTGGTCAGCTTTTGGAGGAGACCCGAAATCTAGGAAGTTGAAAAGACAAAAGAAGTCTACACTGACTACAAGGACTAAAGGTGAACCCATTGACCTTCTTCCCTCTCTATTGTCATTCAGTTTACATATTTTTGGGGTAGCTTAAGGGAAGAACATTATTTTAAGGGAAGTCAATGCTCTGCCTATACCTAGACTCATTATAGGGGGATTTTCCCCATAGCAATTATGGTTTGTCTCATTGCACTTGGTTAACATAGTTCCATGCTTGTTATTTAAAAGTATTTTCATGGTTATTTGGAATATATTCATTCACTTTCTTGCATATTTTAGAGATGATATATTATTGTTGTTGTAAACTTGTTGCATTCCGAAGTATCCAGTCTTTCTCTACAAGTTCATTTCATCTTTCATTTCCCTTTAGATAGATAGTGTTTCATGGAATTTGATTAATTTTATTAGCTTATATAACACCTTAGATACTCACACAGCTAATTACCTTTCCTTACTGACTTTAACCTTTCTCTTTACTCAACCCTAGATAATCAAGTGGCCAAGATAAGGAACCATAGACTTTCCTTATCTTACTATAGGATCCTTTGAGGTTTCTAGGGAAACCTCCATTATGTTGGATATATTTCCTTCACTAAAATGAGGGAAGTATCTTCCTGGGAGACAATGGGAATTACTTCCATATGTTATATTAGTTTATCATCTTGTGAAGGATTTGCACAAGTGCTATATTTTGTGATAACGGGTTGATAATTAGGATGTGCTAGAGGGGTTCATGTAGAGCGATGAAAATGGGAGACTAATTTGATTAAGAGGATGTTGAGATTGTGATGATGGAAAACCTCTTATAGAATATTGACGAAGGGCTGAATTTATCAAGTATTATAAACACGTAATCAGATAGTGGAAAAATGTGTGTAATCATGATACTTTAATTCAACTATACAGATTTTGATATCAAATACCCAATAATTATTTTAATTGTAAATTGTGGGAAATGGAAGCTAGTTAAATAGTTTATGTGTAACACACTTTCTAAAACAATTATATCCTAGTTATGTTGAATGATTTAATTAGGGATATGGAATATCAAAGGCTTATTTGAATGGATATTAAATACCATATTCTCTTTCACATCCAAATAAGTGTTATAGTGTCATTTGACACCACATATGCTTATGATGACCCATTGGCCTCAATTACATCCCTCTCCCTACTTGTAGGACCAAAATTCCCCTTTTCCTACCAAATAATACTTAAAAAAACCCATTTTGCTTGATGTATGCGACTCTCCTTAAATCAACTCACATACATATGTTCCTTTCTAGTTAGAAAACCATGTACATGTTAAATTGGCTCAAAAATAATATTAAATCGCAACATTTTAGGCAGAGTTTACAGGTTCCCTAGGTTTCTGACCTCATGTATCCCGTTCATAGCTACTCCAACTGTCAAAAGGGAGTATAAATTAGAGCCTTGGGGTGGAGGAAAAATAGAATAGAGAAATGAATTATTATGCTAGAATTTTAATTATAGTCCTGCATGTCCCCTTTTCCCCTTGCATCTGAGATTGTCCTTCCCCTTTGAAAACATTTTTTTTTTTTCAAAATTTATGTTCTCCCTATCTTGTCAGGAAGAAATCCTTTGCCTTCCTTGGACCTGTTGGAACACAAAGATTAGGAGGTTTTTCTTGTCATATTTGGCCTTGGGTGGAGGAACTTGGATCCCATTTTTGGGACTGTGTCACAGTGTTTACAGTTTGTAACCAATTTAAATGTTATTAATAATAAAAGATATCTCGTTCTCATCCAGTTCTATTTTTTTATTCATGCTTTTAATGAGATTATCTATATCTTGTTTTTAATCTATTATGTGGATTCAAATGATGATGTTTAGTTAGTTAGCATATAAATACCTATTTGCAGTTGCTTTTCTCTGTGATTGTAGGATTTTTTCGAGGATTTTTGTGAAAGATTTATGGAATGAAATTTCTTGAGTCAGATCGACTTGAAATGTTGGATTCCAGGTTTGTTCTCTTGTCATGCTTTGAAAGTTACTTATTGAAAAGTAGTGACTTTTAATTAACTTCCTTCTTTGAGTCTGAGAGTGGTATTTTAGGCTACCTTGATGTTGTGGCCACGACCCATAGCCAAATGACATAGTTTTATGTAACATAATTGGTGACTCCACTCGGGATTCTCCCTTTTTGGGTTGTTAGGGGTACTTGTTATTTGCATTTATTTTTAATATTTTTCTGTGTTTTAAAACTTTCTTTAAACTTCTCTAAATTTATGCAATCCTTTCTTAGTCTTCCATACCTATCTCTCTCAATTTAGAGATTTTATTTAAGGTGTACATTGTTTTATTTTGGTACAGTTGCATACATACACGACTTTCCTTCAATAGAGTCGCGTACATACGCTAATTGTCGCTTAGACAGTGGTGTACATGTTCTAAGTTGGATTTGTTTTACTCTTTCCATACCACTAGAGGTTGGGATTGTGACATTTTAAGATGTTTCTGGGTCTTTCTAAGCCTTTAGAGTTTCTTTTTTGTTTCAGAATTAGTTTTCTTTTTTTTCAATATTATAAGAAATGTCCAAAAATGTTTTTCAACTTTCTTGTTTAATCAAGGTTGTTTTTTTCTTTTAAAGGTTTTGGGGTTTTAGAAATATTCATGGGGTGTAAGTTACATTTTTTTTTATGCTCCTGCATTCAGTTATAAGGTGTCTAGTCATTTGTTTGTGGTCTTTCTTTCCCTTTGCTTGTTTTTTTTATTTGCATAGAATAAAAGTGTAAGAGTGTGTGCTTGTGGAATTTCTTCCTTACCCTTTTAATTAACATCTAAAAAGAAAAATTTCATTATATGCATGTTTTCTCCTTGAATCCACTCTTTTACTTTCTAAAAACAAAAACGATTTCATTTCTATAGCTTTGAGGAAAAGAATTCCAAAATATTGTTAGTTGTATTGCATTTGAAAGTTGTATTAGTAAGTGCATTTCATATAAAAGAAAAAAGTTGCAATATTTCCATATAAAAAGAAATATTTTTCTTGTTTAAATTCAGAAGCATTATTTATGCTCATATTTTCAACAAAGAACTACATTTGCATTTGTGTTCATAAGTGTTTTTTATATTGAGCTCGTCAAAACACCATTCAAGTTTCACTCATTGACATTTTTTAGTAAATAGCAGCCTATAAAATGAATGTTAACTAAAATTAATTAGACATTTTCATTTTAGAAGGGTAAACAAACCAGTGTTAGGCTAGGGCCTTGGTTTAGTTTGGATATTTAATTTCTCCAAGGCTGAAAAAAAACTTAGTACTCTGAGATAGGGGGTGAAAAACCCAATTTATTGTAAGTATAGTTAGGAAGCTCCTCTAACATAGGGGTCAAATATGAGGTTATGTAAAGGAGAAATGAGTATATAACCCCTCTGAAGCTTAACTAAGCATACTGGAAAGATCGTATATTGAAATTTTTGTTAGTTCCCTTACTTTTGTGAGAGGTAGTGATTTCGAGGCTTCGAACTTAGCTACCCTTCCCATATGTTTGATCCTGACTATCGATTGTACCCGTCAAATGTCGACTTTAAGTTGGTGACCTTAGTTTCTTTTCCTAGGGGTTTCCCATGGTGACCTTGGTGACCTTAGTTTGGTGACTATGAATGGTTTCCCATGGTACCTAGGCCGGACTTCATATCACACTTTTATTATTGTTGGAGGGTGCTCTGCGAAGTGTGGGTACTTGCACTAGATAAGGGTGGTTAGTGGAGGTTGGGATAATTTCTTCTCACTCCTTCATTCATTGGTTCACAACACTTAATCAACCTGTGCCTTCATTTGGAAGGTCCTTTCCCTACTTTGTTACTATTGCATTCTCAAGACCTAATCCACCTGAGTCAGGATATTGCCAAGGTTGTTTGTGACTGATTTTTTCTTTTATGGATTTTCTAATGGTGTGTTTTTCTATTGTATATTGCTTAGGAAGTTGTGCAAGTAGTCACCTAGAGCTGACAAATCAAAGTGGTTGACCAACCAACTCATTGATCAAGGGGAATTCAAGGTATTCTTCCTGAAGAAGTAGAATTGAATCCTCCATATCCTCCTCTAAGACATCAACTTAATCAAACCGACACTTTTTTACTGTCTGGTATGATCGAGACCTTAGACACGAAACTCACGGAAACTAACGCTTCTGCTCCAGAGGTTGTGAGTGTATCATATCTTAGATTTGAATAATTCACTCAACCATTCAAACCTTCGTTAACTGGAACCGACACTCTAGTTGCTTCTCATCTTCTGGATACTGGGTCAGACTTCACTTCCATTTGCCCTCTTCGGTGGGCCGTAATGGAAGGCACTTTAGAAGTTTCTAGGTCTAGTTTCCCTACAACCCCCACATAGAAAATTGTTACTAGAGGAATCATGCCTCCTAGTGTATATAACCAAATGATTAGTGTGGTCCATTCAACCATAATCATGTCAATCAGTAACTCTAGTACACAGATTTTTGGTTCCACTCAACATTTCGGTGCAACTATGTCAATGCCTTCGATAACTAATGCTTTTTTATTTGGTATGTCATTAATGATCATGAAAATCATCTTCATTGGTTCTCAATCAATGTCCCAAGATTCTAACGTTGGTATAGGGAGTTCTTTGATCCCCTACCAAGTTGTTACCTGGGATGGAGGTCATATTTCTTTGTCATTCCCTTCTATTGGGAGTGGGTCACTCCCTTCTTCTCGCCCCAATATCTACGGGGGGTGGGGTGTTCCTATGGTTAGAAAATCTCATCAAGATGGCATGTTATCTACTTCAACTCCATTCATGTTGTATGGTGGGTTCGGTAGTAATCCTTTTACCAAGTTTTCAGTGTCAGTAAGGGGAAACCCCTTCCAAGGACATTATAATCCCATGCGGCAATCATTCTGTTCGCAAGGGAGTTTTTCAAGGGGAAACCCCTTTCTCAATCAGAATAACCCCGTGCAAGAAGTTTTTCCTTTTTAGGGAGGGTCAGGAAGGGGAAACCTACTTTTCCATTTGGGAACTATATGGGTTAAGGTTTTCCTCTATTCATCTAGGGGAAAAAATGTTTTATCCAAAGCTCTAGTCCATATGCAAGCTCTTCGTGGCAGCTTGGTACCATTACCAATACAGGTTATTATTTTTGGAATGGTCCTCAACCCAAAACTTCTGAAATCCCTAGTGGGAATTTCGGGTCCCAGTTGAGGTTACCTTT
>JASDQU010590020.1:44436-54451 GCA_032191745.1 Picea mariana | reverse complement strand
TGTCAGGTCGGCCCTAATGTTAAACGAAAGTCACATAAATGGTATAAATAAACATCATTATACATTCATTTGATACAAGTCTAATTTCATAGGTAATAAGAAGAAAATAAGGCTAGATTTCAAGGGAGGATGAAGTCTTTTGGTGATGTGTTCTAAGGTATGTTATTTTGAGGTCATCTTACCATTTTTGCTATAAATTGTTTTCTAGAACGATTCAGATGGTGAAATTGCTATGGTATTGAGAAGACATATCAAGGTACCTCTGGAAAATATTTCAGCTCTTGATTCACTATAATCATGGAGATACACTCTGTGGAAGATAGGGTTTGTGACTAGTTATGAAGCTAGTCAATAAACAGGTGTTCTAGGTAAAATAGTCATAAATTCTTCATCGAGAATCCAAATTAAGTGGGACAAATTTAATTGGAAAGAGTACGGAATTTGGTTTCTTTTGTGTGAGTTTCAAAATTGGATATTAATTATTGAGCGCGGGGTATTCTGTGCAAGTTCACTCTCTTGAATAGACCAGAATTGAATAAAGTTTACCATTCTTGCTATAACCTCTTTTTGGGGAGGATACAATGAGTGAAAATTGGAGGAGTTTTAGAGAATACATTGAGTAATATTATCTACAAGATCAGAGTACTCCAAGAATTGAAGAATTGCAGAAATTGAAGAAGTCTCAAGAAGCATTATCAGGTTCTATGTGATGATTGGTTGATGGTGATGATTTACTGTAAAGTTTTATTATCTCTCATATATTCTTGGGTGGAAGGAATAGACAAGGATGGAGAGTTAAAATCTCTCTTGATATTGGAGGATTGTATCTTCCTCTTGGAGTTTTATCCCCCCTTTTACATTTGGAAGTTGTAGCTACCTTTGGAAGTCATTACTTCCCTTGAACAATAACTATTGATTATTTATCATATAGTGTGCATGGTGTATTGTGGTGTATTGGTGTAACTCTTATACTATTGTTCAATGTTCATTGGATATAGTTGAATGATTTAAGTATAAGTTGAAAAAGGTTTTAAATTATACTTGATATTGATTCAACCCCCTCTCAGTATCAACAATTAATGAATTTGCAGGCTCAATCATTTTAGAAGCAATATGTTCAACTGATTCTTAAGTTTGTTTCAGAGATATGAAACCCTTACTAGTTCAATATAAAATGAAAAATGTTATTTTTCAATGTCAGGTGACAGAAACAATGATAACAAAAGCCATGTTTGTTTAACCTGATAATACAACTACCACAAAAGAGAAATACTCCTCCCAGATGACATTTGAAAGATAATTTAGCCTGGGATTTTTCTACAATGTTGTGTTATGTAAAAAGAAATTAAAAATTGCGAACTTCACAGTACCCACAAAAAAAAATGTTGTGCTTATGTCCATCTACCTCTTCCATGAACGTCATTTTGAAATAGGCAATAAAAAATATTCTTAGAATAGACTAAATAATATTAATATTAAAGGTTAAAATCAATAGAATAAAAAGAGTATTTTCTTGTTATGAGTTTAAACTACATTACGGGTAGTATTTGGTTTTATGTGTGGGCTTAAGGTTAAATTCTACTGGAAAGAGCATATAGTTTAAGTTATGATAGTAAGGGATAGTAACTTTCATATTGATACTATTTAGGATAAAAGCACCTTTTAGCTCTAGAGTATGAATGAAGTATGCACCCCAAATGACATACCAAATAGGTTTTGTCAAAGTCTTACTAGAAGTAGGTAGACCTACCTTTCAAGGCCTAATTGGAACAGAGTACCCAAACCATAAGAAGACCTTTTAAATCCTCACTGGGACACAATGCCCCATTAATCCAACAAACATGTCATTTCAAATCCTTATCAAAACCAATATACAATGCCCTTCACCCCTAGTATGAAGGCCTTTCAATGCCTCACTGAAACAAAGTATTCACCCTTGACATGAAGGCCTTTTAATGCTTGAATGAAAAAAAGTAATCACCTATGATTACTTAATGTCTCTTTGTTATCCAAGGGTTGGATAAGAGAATATGTGGAAGGATTACATCCTAATATCAATTCTAGTTATAAAAACAACTAATAGTTCCCATGTTGAGCTCTGCTTCTCAATTATAAGCCTTGTAATAAGAACAAAATTCTACATTGTTGATTTTGCTTGACTGATACAACTAACGATAATGGAAAATTCTTAAGCATGGAAATACTCAAAGACCTCCTACACTTGAAATTTTGGCAATTGCATTCTTAAACACGAAAGAAAGTAGCATCATCATTTTAGATGATAATCCCATTTGTCTATGTCCTTTGACATAACATAGAAGTCCTTTCATTCTGATACCAAATGCTATCTCAGAAAAACACCCAAATTTCATACAGACTTATAGTTAATATGATTTAAATGTCCTATAATCATACAAGGTCCTTTTGAAGGTCAAATATGATATTGAAATGGTTAACGAAATAGCCAAATTTCATACAGCCTTATAGTTCAATGTGATTAAAATGCCCTGTAATCATAAAAGGTCCTTTTGAAGGTCAAATATGATATTGAAATGGTTAACCAAGGGGAAGAATATCCCGAGAACATATGTATTCATTAAGGGCCAAAGTCTCTAGACATATGCTTAATTATTATGCCCATGAGATTGTATGAAGATAAATTAAAATTTAAAACAAAAATTTGGAAAATTCCAAAGAAGAGCTGGAATTGGATGACTTCATCAATTTTACATGTTTTCTAGGTTTTATAATATTCTGGTCCTTGAAGGAAAATATTACTCTAGATTGCAGGGTTGGTGAGAATTATACTGAATGAAGCCCTTCATACCAATGCTTAATATCCATACTCAATCTAAGTAGTATGGGTGCAAGTATTGGTACAGGTCACCCTGGGTGTAGGTGTAGGTAAATGTATAGATAAGCACAGTACCCAACAAAATGATCTTTTAAAAGGGAGTACCACAACTATTAAAGATCCACACTTGGAAACAACATAGTCTAAACGTTCTACCTCTTGGCTCTTTTCTACTAATTTTTTACATTTGATTTTTCTCAAAATCCAGTGAGGAATGGTTGGATTTGCAAATTTGAGTGGATAAGCTTGTATAATCGAAGTTTCACTGGGATTTTTCAGTACACTGAATTCATTTATGCATTCAAAAACACAATTTAAACAATATAAAATAATTCTTTTGTCCAAATTTACATCGCCAGATTCTGGCCAAAAAAACCAAAATGTAGAACGTTTAGCTAATGCCCTTGGAAACCGCCATGATTTGAACCTGGCCCTTTAAAATGGGAGGACCGAAACTATTAAAGAGCCATAATTGGCAACAACTTGGACGTTGGAAGCCACACACACACACACACACACACACACACATATATATATGGTAGGTAGGGAGCATGGATTTGGGTACTGGTTTTCTAGGTCAAGGGCACTTAGATCATTTTCAACACCATTGTTACAACTAAATTTGAACAAAACAAATAATGGGGGGCCATTATAACCATATGAAATTCCCCTAAGAAACTATTCACAACAAACTGTCACACGCCTACATACACAAATAAACAGGGTGCAAGTGCAGGTACTCCATGTCAGGGGTACTTAGATCATCTGCAACATTTTTGCTAAAAATAAAATTCATCATTATAAGTTATGAGAACCCATTCTAACCACATTCATTCTCTTGGAAAGTATTCACAATAGACTATCCCATAGAAATAACATAAGACACGAGATTGTGATCTAACAGTCATGTAGGGGATTTGTCAAACACAGGTCTCAGGTACTATCCTCACTAGTCACAAATTATAACTATGCAGTCTATCAGTAACCAATATTTCAGTAGGCTACATTTGAATCCTATCTTGGGGTAATTGTAATTATCAAGGATACCATTAGTATTCTCGAGGGTCGAGGAAAATAATGATTATCTAGGCTACCTACCCTTTGAGAATCTAGTGGGCAGCCTATCATTTAAATCTATGGGTCTGTACTTATTATCATGGCTAATACCATTGGGATTTTTCTGTTGGGCACCTATATACTTAGAGATTGGATTTGTATTAATTGCACTTCATTATTCCAAGCCATAAATAAATATTAATTTATTAAAAATAACCACAAAAACTGGGTCCTGGAAAATAATCAAAATTCGAAAAACCCAATTCATAAAATGTGAAATATAATCTAGTTACCTCTTGCAAGGAGTGTCAAGGATGGATATATGGAGAACATCAGAACACAAAACCTGCAGATGGGGACAATCTATGCGATCTTCCACCCAGCCCAATGCACTTTCGTAGCTTTGCTCCTATCATAATTTTGCAAAATTTTATTGCATACCCAATTTTTGTTAAAGCTCCATTCAAACTCAAAACCAAAAAAAATGTTTACTCGGATGAAGGAAGTTGAAGGAGAAGCCATTGAAGCCTCGTGACTTGGTAAGTTGTCTTTGATTAAAATATATTTATGTATACCCCAAAAATCTAACCACTTCCTTGCCCCAACTTTTCTTTATCTAGGTTGGTTGGAAGAAAGGCAACTAGATCTATACCACACAACAAATACTGGAAATTACTTTTTTCGTGTTTTTTTAGCAAAAAATGATATAACCAGCAAGGAAAACAGAATAGGAGTAATAATGTTTCTTGAGAACAGAATTCCATTCATCTCTCCATGGTCTGTCAAGGTTTCAGCATAGCCACTCCAAAGGATGTGCCCTAGAGAAGTGGTGGGGCTTTTCATGTGGTCCCTTTATCGACACCTCTTCTCTTTTGGGTCTCTGTTGTGAATGGACCACAAGAAGCCTACCTCTTCTAATGAAGGTGAATGCCTCTACTACCCCAATCTCTTCTCCTTTAATCTCAAACTCAATGGGAACATGGACCATTCAACACATTCTTCCCCTCAAGCTCTCTCCTTTCACAAATGCAAGGGTTTCATCAGACTCCTTAAGGAGGTGTTAAGCTACATTGTCTAAGAAAGAATATCTATTTTTATTTGTGAAGATAATTTAAGAAATTGATCAAAGTCAATTCCCCTCAACTCCAGCATTCCTCTCTGGTAGGAAGATTCATAGTAGAGAGCATTTGCCGTAGGTTCACTAATCGTATTTAGAATATGCCACACAATAATGAAAATATGTTATGTAAAAGGTGCTCATTCAAAATGTGCCAACAGTGCCAAAGAGTAAATGAATAAATACCAGCAGTCAAAGTGCATTCATCACTATCATTAAGTATAGAATTGTGATCATAGAGCAAGGTCACTCTTCTAAGGTCTTCAATTCCCTTGCACTCAAAATAAATTTTCATCTCTTTAATGCAATCCATCAACTGCGGATTAATATTTCCACAATATAGAGGGTTACCATGTCTAGTTCTACCTCCCAAACTTGTTATGGCTCCCTTCATTCTTTCCTCTAGGGCACTTTCTTCTCCTGGTTCTTCTCTTGAAACTTTCACTTCTCCTTCATCTTCACTCTCATCAATCACATTTGTTGTGATTCCTGTTCTATGAGATCTTCTATGGCATCCAATGTTGTTAACACTCTCAACATTTCTGCAACATCTTCACCAACTTTTGCATTTTTAGGTCTTCCTCAACCTCTTCTCGTAGGAATATCCTCATCCCACCATTCTACATTGCAACTTCTGTCAAAATTGACATGTTGCTTCTCTCAAACAATTCTACCCAACCCCTTCCCTCTTTGCTAGAATTATCTTCAACCTTAGGCTTCCTCTGTTCTAACACTAATTGATGCACGAAACCTTATTGCTTGCTATGAGAGTGCATATAGCTAAAACTCATCTACATCCACAAAATTCAAAAATTCATAAACAAAATTGAAAAATGACATCAAAAACACATCATCGATCTGTATTCATTCAAAAGGCCATTTCTCTTGGACCTTATTACAATTTGGAGAGACTTTCCCACTACATAATCTACAACAACATTAGAAGAAAAAAAGAGCCTACTTTTTTTCTGAAAAATACGTCATATATTTACATCAAGAAAACAAAATAGTGAAAGCATATATACAATGGAGCTTATATCCTCTTCCTCTGCACTATAAAAACTAATATAAAATTAGGGTATGCAAGCGTGAAATTTTCGTTGATCCTCCTTGCATCGTGAAATTTTGTGCCTACTCATAACCAACTTGAATTCTAACTACTACTAAGATGGGGGGGTTGTTCTTCTTGAGACTTTGGGATAGGAAATTCATGGAACATGGGCCCCCTTTGTAAATAATAGGATCAATGATGAGAGACCTAAGTTATTGAGTCAAGAGACTACTCAATATGGAAGTCCTCACTCATACAAACCTGTTACAACTGGAAGATGCTCGACACTAGTATGTAATGTTATCAACATTGAATTGAAAATCTTGTTGGGAAATCCCTTGGTGAACTCGTCACTATGTTTGACATGAGGTGAAATATTAATTTCCCTTGGTTCATCATCCTAGATCACACCTAAAACTTATCCTTATAGACAACAAGCATTGGCCTTGGACTATGAAAATCACCATAATATTTTTAAAGGTGAGAATGAAATTGGGTTTTGTAAAGAGGTTTCATTATGGTTTTGTGGAGAGTGGTTTGAGGATGCAAAGCATAAGGATAAAATGGGTACTAGTGGAGTAAATCCATACAATAAAAAATTGAAAATAAAATTTGTTGAGAAGAATAATAGGGAGACCAAACTAATCCTAGGAGAAGATATCTATCTAGAATAAGTTTTGGAGTATCGACCTCTTTCCCTAGTTGGTAAATTCCATAGAATATGTATTTCAAAAACTTATGTGTGAAATAGGTTTAAGGACTCCTATATGACATATTTGTGTTACATGCCATCTTTTCATATACATGCAAAAGGAAGGATCACCTTCCCTTTCAAACTAGATAGAGATAGGGAGAAATATTGCAAGGAAAATTGTTCTAGAGTAATAGTTTCTTAATTCTTCAATCGTGGAACCCATACATCAACCCAATGAAGGAGGCTTCAATGGATAAACCTGTATGGGTTAAACTTCCTAGCCTCCTCAATGAAGTTTGGATGCCAAACATATGAGATAAAATTTGAAACTCAATCAATTGATTTATTGAGATTAATGAATGAGCCAAACTATAAGTGCAAAGGGTGATAGCATGAAGTTGTGTGGAGATCATTTTGAAGGAGGGACTTTGGATATCATGGAGATTTTATATGGAAAATGTTTCTTTATTCAAATATTAGACTACAAAAATGTTCCATCTCAATGTAATGCATGAAAAGAGTACATGAAGAAGGAATGCACCCTATTCCAACCTCAAGTTAAATGGAAGAAGGTTGGAAGCCCTAAATCATCAACTTTAAGGGGGGGGAAGGGGGTGTAGAAGTGGAATCCCTAAAAAACTCTTATTGGATGAAACTGTAGAAGACCAAGTTAAGGGTTTGGACTTAAATGATACTCGAGGATCACTTAATTCGACTCTTACTAATGTGGAAATTACAAATAAAATTGGAGAAGGACCATCAAGCCATTGAAACAACTAGTTAAAGGAACTTGTAGCAAGCATGTTATTTTCCCATAAACATTATTTGGATGATTCAATTCTCATCTTGGCTCAAGAGGAACAATTTTGTATCATGGAAATAATGAATCTAACCTACAAGGACTCACCTAAACTACTTGAATATTAAATTGTATCTATGATTGTTCAAAGTCTCCCAACCCCTACTGTAAACCTCTCAAGAACAAGCAAGATGTTAACATATATGTGGGGGTAATTACAGGCTCGAGCCTTTCAAAGGGAATCATTGAGGAAGGATATATAGCCAATTGGGTTCACTCACTACCTCTAGCGATTCAATCTCATAATCTATGGGTGGAAAAAATTCCCTAGGTATGCTCTGAGATCTCCCATGAAGGCATCTGTAGCCAAACTAGAACCTAACATTGAAGGAGGGTTAGGAGATTTGCAGAGTTAGTTGGGAGGGAGTAGGAACCCTTGGAGGAAATCCCATATTTCTTGGCAAAATATAAAGTGGAATGTGAAATCCACTGTGGAAAACAAAAATCTATTCTGGGGTCGCTTAAAGCAAGGAATGCCTCAGGTAGGGTTACAAAATGATAGTCTTATCATTGAACATCAGGGCTATGAGAAATTCCCTAAGGAGAAGTGCTCTCAATAGGTTAGTATTTTTTCATAAGAAATACATCATTATTCTTTAGGAAACTATGGTATATAGGTCCATAGTGATTAGGATTTTGAAGGGGTTTTTAAACATTGGAATTTTGTGGTTCTCGATGCATAAGGTCACTTGGGTGGTCTCACCATGGCTTGGAATAGGAACTTTTGTTTAAAGAAATGAAAGCTACTTAAATATCTAGTGGATTGAATCATATTCATTAGAATTGAATGAGATTATATTCGTGTTAAATGTTTATGGACCTCATAACAACAAGAAGATCATAATGATACATTATTTGAAATGGAATGATGTGATATTGGGAGGAGATTTGAATTTCATTATAAAACATGTAGAGGTTTGGGATGATAGTGATGGAATGGATTAATTGGCAAGATATTTTACCCACTACATAGAGGAAAGGAACCTTATTAACATTGAACTAGTAAAATCATCACCCACTCAGAGAAGCATCAAGTTCAGTGAAGATGGGATCTCCATGAGATTTTTTGTTGGTTTTTGGTGAGTGAAGACATTGTTGGGTTTGTAGATAAATTTAGAAAATGGGTAGCACGAATGACTGATTTGACCATTATTCCATCTTTTTGCAAATATAAGTTGGGGATAAAAATACACATAAACCCCACAAATTCATTTCTCACTAGTTGTTGAATAAGAATCTTAAAATATTGTTAAAAAGGAATAGGCCATATTTAATTCATTGCTGAATGAAACAACTATGTGCCAGTGTGAGAAGAATCTATAGAAGATTAAACAAGCTATAGTTGAAAGGGGTAAAAAAATATATAGTAATTATGTAGAGGACCTGGTAACTATAGAAATACACATTGAGCATATTTATCTAAATAAAAACATTGGGGTGTTTGTAGAACATGAGATACATGAACTAAAGTTGGTGGAGTATGCCAAACAAGTTATTTTAGATTGGGGAAAAATATAGTGGAGGTGGAAAAGTAGGCTCACCTGGCTAGAGAAAAGGGACTAGAATACCAAGTTCTTCCACAACCATGCCAACAAGAGGAAATCCTCCAATGCAATTTGGAAAATTAGCAAGGTAGATGGAACTAGGGTTTGAAAGTTTCAAGATATTGGTGAGGAAGGGGTAGGTCTTCTCAAAACTCTATTCAATAATGTTGATGGGATCAATGATGCAAAAATTATAAAATTGTCAACATGCTTTCCAACATTTGTGATCCAACATGCTTTCCAACATTTGGTGTTTTCTCCTTTCATCGTTGTCTCATGCATCATCATAATATTAGGGTTATAAATTTTTCTTCAAGAGGATAAGCTTTGGATAGCGTAGAATCAAGGTCCCTTTTCACTGGTTCAATATCAAATGAGAGCTCTAAGGAAGTTGGGAATGGTCAACATGGATGCCACTATTATCCTCCACATTCATAGTGAATTTCAATCTCAAGACATCACTAGTCACCCTAAGGCATTTTATGAGAATACAGAGAAGTAAATTCAACAACTTACCATTCTCTTCGTGAGCTCTCTCTCCTGGATGGTGCCCTACGTGAGCTCTCTCTCCTGGACGGTTCCCTCCATGATCTCTCTCTCTCTCTCGGTGCCCTCTGCAAGCTCTCTCCCAATGACCTCTGCAAGCTCTCTCTAACCTTGCAGCTTCTGAGCTCTCTCATTGTGCCCTCCGCAAGCTCTCTCTAGCCACAATCTTGAGCTTGATATCTCTACCTATGAATGGATGGGAGTTCATGAATGGGAGCGATCATAAAATTAGTTTATTTGCATAAAGGAATTATCAATATGAGACTTTTGTTTGCACAATGTTGTTTTATGTAA
>JASDQU010590019.1:47797-57996 GCA_032191745.1 Picea mariana | reverse complement strand
AAGCCACTTCATTCGAACAGGTTGATGTGGGTAATGGGGCTATCGATCCCATTTAAGCAGTGGAACACCGATAAACGCCCAGCTTTCTCACCAAGGGCTCTTTTTGAAAGAACATCGGCCTCCTTATTGTGGATCCTGGAGAAATGACGGAAGTTGATGTCTCTGAAAAGCTTGGTGAGGTTAAGCGTTTTGTCTTTCCAACCTTCAATCTGGATCGAATGTAACTTGCTCTTTTGGTTGATCCAGTCAATAATGACACGGGAGTCACCATAAACTTGAAGGTGGTCTAAAGTCCAAAGAGAAGCTAAAGCGAGGGTTGTCCACAAACCCAAGAGCTCCGCTTTAGTATTCGAGCCCTCTCCGCAATTTAAAAACCACTTCGTGACTTTGTTTGGAAGAGTTTTGAAGAAACCCCCTGCCCCACAACAAAGTCCCGTAGCCACCGTTGCTCCGTCAAAACATGCCAGCGTTGAGCCAGCAGTCAAAGGGAGCTCACACACCAAGGGGGGTTGTGAGCTGTAAGAGGAGGGCTGCCAGAGGAAAGAGGCCTGAATCCTGTGTACAACCGCCAGCACTGAGGGGGAACGGTCTTCAAAGACTGCTTTATTCCGCTCCGTCCAGATCTGCCAGCAAGTATGTGCAGCCAGGCTCGGGGAAGATGCCTTATGGGAAATCCAAGTAGAAAAACAAGCCGAGAGTGGGAGCCCTCTCCAGTCACATGAAAGAGAGAAGGACTTGATTAAAAGTTTCCAGACCTCCCTTGTGAATTCACAATGTACCAAGAGGTGATTAACATCCTCGGACGCAAGTTTGCAGAGCATGCAGAAACCAGGCCCCTCCCATCCTCTACATCTGAGTGCCTCCCAGGTCAGAATTTTGCCTCTGCCCGCGAGCCAAGTGAACAGCTTCAGCGTGAGCGGGATCTTCCAATGCCAGATTTGACGGATCCATGATCTATCAACTTCGAGCCTCAGTTGATGAAGGCAGGCCGAGTAAATGTTTTTCACTGTGGTAGAGCCTGAAGCATCTCCGCCAGCCCACAAAATATGATCAGGAGTTTCTGTGAGTGTGATCCCGGAGCTTTTAAGGGCCGTAGTGTAACAAGTCCACTCACAAGAAAGCGGACCATCCAGCAATAAGGAGCCGCTATCTTTCCAGTCGTCCAGGAGGGGAAAGTTGAAAGAAGTGGCCTAAATTTGAGCAAGAGAAAATAACCCCCGGGCCTCCAGTTGCTCGCGCAAAGAGGAAGAAAGGAGCGATTGGTCTCCCAATCCCAAAATCTTATCTCGGCCAATGAGTATATTGGAACCAGACCCCGGCTTCCAACGCAACCAATGAAACATAACCCAAGAGGACGCTATCATCCCCTTCCAGAATGGAGACGCCCAAGATTGGTAGTAAGATGGCTTTCTGAAGTATTCGATGAGAGACAAGGAACCCAGATACTTAGCCTTGATAAGATGACTCCAAATGTTGTTGTGGGAGAGCGCTCTCCAGAAAGAGCTGGCTAGGAGAGCTTGATTAAAAATGGAGAGAATTTTAAAACCCCAACCCCCTGCCTTCCTGGGTTTTGACAGCTCTTGCCAAGAGCTCAAATGAAATCTGCGTTTTCGAGCTGTATCTCTCCAAAGAAAATTGAAAGTCAGCCTTCGGAGGGTCAAAACAATCTTTGGAGGAATCCGTTCCAACATCATCCAGTAAACTGCAAGACTCTCCAGAACTGATTTTGCCAGTATAAAACGGCCCCCAAGTGACAGCCATTTAAAGCACCAGAAGCTAATTTTTTTTTCGAAAAGAGCCACAAGCCACTGCCAGTCACATGGTGTAGAGGACCCCAACTGAAGGTGGAAGCCAAGATAGGAGAATCCTTCGCTTAGACTGATGAAAGGGAGGGGAATAGAGCCCTTAAGGGAAAGCAGCTCAGTATCTGAGATGCCCCAATAGTGAACTGTTGATTTTGCAAAGTTAAGGGCCAAACCTGAAGCTTTACAGAAGAGCTGGAGAGAGTCCTTCAAGGCCTGCCAATCCCCCTGGTCAGCGCTCAGAAAAATAAGAACGTCATCAACAAACATCAAGTGGACTAGTCTGAAACGGTTGGAGAAGTTTAATCCCTTGAGAAGATGTTCTTCGATCCTTTTATTTAAAAGGAGACTAAGCCCTTCCATGACAAGGATAAATAAATAGGGAGAGAGCGGGCATCCCTGTCGGAGGCCCCTTCCACTTTTGAAGAAACTAGAGGGCTCTCCGTTGATTAGTACAGCCAAATTGGCGCTGGTAACACATGAAAGTATCCAGTTGCTGAACTGTATACCGCAGCCCACTGAGAGCAAGATTAATTTAAGGAACTCCCAATCGACATTGTCAAAGGCTTTCCTGATATCCAGCTTTAAGACCAGTGCCTTTAGTTTCTTTTGTTTTATGCTATGGATTCCTTCGTGTGTTGTTGCTATAGCGTCCTGTATTCTGCGGCCTTTAAGAAATCCTAATTGCTGCGCTGAGATGCTCTTTTGGAGGAAGGGCTTTAATCTGCTAGAAATAACTTTGGCGATGAGCTTGTAGGCAAGGTTGCATAAAGATATAGGCCGGTAGTCGCTGAAAGAGAGAGAGTTTTGCTGTTTAGGGATCAAGACCAAAAATGTTGAGTTTAGACTCCCCATAACCTTACCTTTGATTCTTGAATCTTCAACCAGCTGGAGAAGGTCCTCTCCCACAAGATCGAAGAAGTGGAGAAAGAACTCCGACGTCCAACCGTCGGGCCCCGGGCTCCTTTCCTTTTTAAACTTCTGAAGGATGGATTTTATCTCCGGCAAGGTGACAGGATTATAAAGTGCAGCAGCCTCCTCTGCAGAAAAGTAAGAAGGGAAAAGACTGGTCGCATAGCATTTTTCCGGGAGATTAAGTTCAGGAGGCTCGCTAAGTAGAGTTTTGAAATGTTCGACCGCAGCATCCTTTATTGAATCTTGGCCACGGACTACATCCCCACTGTCATTCCTGACTGACCAAATGCTTTTCCTTAGACGGTTATAACTAGCAACATGGTGAAAAAATTTCGTATTAGAATCCCCACTTTTAAGCCAAGTGGCCCGGCTGCGGAGCCTCCAAGCTTCCTCTTGTGAATGAAGGATGGTATTTCTAGAACGCTCAAGAGTCTTTAGTCTGTCCGATTCCTCAGCAGTAAGTATGGAGGTGGTCGAAATTTTAATTGCATGACTGATATCGGCCTCCAACGCTACTAGTTGGGCCTTTTCCGAATTAGATTTTGCATGGAACCACGATTTGGACCTGGCCTTTAAGTATTGTAATTTCCAAACAAGTCGACGCTGGGCATTTGTCTCCGAGAGAAATCTGGGGTCTCTCCAAACTGAAGCGACCATATCAATGTATTCCGCCTCCGTGAGCCAATTGTGGTTAAACTTGAACGGAGGGGAGAGAAGACGATCAGGAGATCTCAGTTGGAGATAAATCCTTGATTTATGTGTTATCATCTTTTTCCTCTTCAATAACATTGTTGGTAATTTCAACGTCATTCTTTGTAAGTTCTCTTTTACTTGTGATTGTTACATACATCATCTTTGTAATTGCACACTATCTTACTATTGCAAGAATCCATTAGAGTGATATTTTGACACAAAATAATACTCTCCTTGTAATATACATTATTAAATTGCATTTAATTAGTTACAATGTAACGTAAAGTCGCGTTCAATTATTTAAAAGATGCGACTTTACTCCTTTATGTGTATTTATACACATTGATGTAATCATAACGAGCATCGAAAAATACAATAAACTATTAAATATTGAATTTACATATCATATCTACAACATCCAACTCCCAATTGGTATCATAACATTCATCCTCCCCTCTTTTCACTATTGCATCCTCCCCTCTCTTCCATGCATTCTCCCCTCTCTTCTCCCGTGCATTCTCCCCTCGTCATTTCACTTTCATTTTGTCTTCCCCTCATTTCATTGGTGCATACCCTCGCCACATCCACTTCCATCCACTCTATTGCATCATCCTTCTCGGCATCCATGTCYCTCACTATGACATTTCCCCTCTYATACCACCCTCGTTGTCCCATGCTCTYCTCTCACCATTCTGCATATTGTGTCTCTCGCATACCCCATGACCTCTCTCCACCACTCTGCCCTCCACCGCGACCCTCCACATCTCACATCTACATATACCCTTGTGATTCTCACGATTCCACCTCGCCTTGTCACCATTGCRCGGAWACCCTCACAACCATATTCAATAACAGTAGATTTTCCTCGACTTACTCTCTCCACTACTACCATTCTCCCACCATTCTCTCCAAACTCGCAACCATGGCCAAGATTAATTATATATATATATATATATATAACCTTATCAACCTTCTTCATCTTAYCGAYGAGCAGTAATGAGGAGATCATAGAAAWTTCCCTGAGGAACAGAGAAAAAGACAGGAGGATTAGACAACAATGCTCCCTCCGTGCTGGAGCTAAACAAAGGCCTTAAAGATATTTGCACATGCCTTATAAATACAATAAATACTTCATTGGATACCAAAATTGACAAATTGAATGATGAACTAGCAGAGTGCAACATAAATTACAACAAGATGATGATCGAGCTTAAAGCAATAGCGAATGGGAATATAAGCCCTGATAATTCAACTTCACACTAGGTGCCTCCCTAATCACACTACTCGTCGAACATGGGGACATATAATAATGGCACGCCCAAGGAAAAAATTATTGTTCCATAATTTGATGGATCGAACGCAAGAGAAGCAACAAGATGGGTAAATAAAATCGAGTAGTACTTCAGATATTACCATATTTCTGATGATGAAGAAAAAATTAATGTAACATCTATACAGATGAAGGACTTTGCATATGATTGGTTACTATGAGGGAGAGAAAAATCCAAATCTCTAGCAAGAGACTCGGTTGTATTAAAAAATAACTTCTTCCTACGTTTTCTTGGCACAAAAGAAAATGAGATTTTTGCTAAACTTGCCTGACTACAACAATCTCATACAGTGGAGGAATTTTTTTAGGATCTACATGTGTTAGTCACCCGCATCCCTAATATATAAGAAGATAAAATCACTGAAAAGAAACTTAAAGTATATCAAAAGACATAATGGTGCTCACTCGAAGACTCTATCTCCAAATACATTCCCCCTCGCAAAAGGACATTGCCACTAGGTACGAGACAAGATAAGGACCAATGTTTTAAATGTAACACACCTAATTGGAAACAAGGCCATAATTGCAAAGACAAAAAAAAAAATTCATTGCGAAATAGGCCAGAGTGATAATGACAACAACGAAGAAGCAGGGGACATGTCTTCATCCGATGAAGAAACAAATAATGAAGACTCACGAAATTCCCATGAGTCAGGAATCAAAACACAATTTTGACACTCTATGTYGCTRCAATGATGGGTATTTCTCAACCCTAAACTCTTAAAGTTTATGGCTACGTTAAGAAAACGAAAGTAATAGTGCTCATAGATAGTGGYAGTTCACATAACTTTATAGCTACATAGATCACAAGGAAATTAGACATATTCGTTCATTCTACCTATGAATTTCAAGTCTCCTTCCTGGGAAATAGGACTATTTCATGTGATGGGAAATGCCACAAGGTAGAAGTATCCATGAATGCCTACAAATTAAAATCTCCTATGTGTGCTATGCCAATCAGAGGGGTAGATATTGTCTTAGGGGCCCAATGGTTAGCCACRCTTAGTACTGTTGGATTAAACTTACAAGAGCAATTTATAAGATTTTATGAAAATGGGGAAAATTACAAATTGCATGGAATTAAATGTCCTCCCCCACAAATAGTCTCATCCAATAGGATGGAAAAAATGATTAAAAAGGGAGCCCATGCTTATTTCTTACACTGTTATGCAATAGAAGGAACTAATAATGAGGACAAAAATGATGATCGCAAGAAATTAGACAAAATTCTTGRAAAATATAACACCATTTTTAGGAACCTCCTCATCAGCTTCCTCCRCCTCATTCTAGAGACCACATCATAGAATTGATCCCTGGTTCCACCCCAATTAGAAMAAAATCTTATAGAAAGTCACACCCACATAAGATAGAGATCGAGCGCTTGGTTCAAGAATTATTGAAATGTAATGTTATTACACGAAACAAGAGTCCTTACTCACCTCTGGTCATACTTGTTAGGAAAAAGTACGGATCATATAGACTTTGTATTGATTATCGAGCATTGAACAAAATCACGATAAAGGATAAGTTTTCAATTCCAATTGTGGATGAGTTATTGGACGAGCTCCATGGTGCTAAATCTTTATCCAAGCTAGACTTGAAATCAAGTTATTACCAAATAAGAATTCGAGAAGAAGACATTCTTAAAACCGCTTTTTGTACCCATGAAGGGTTGTATGAATTTCGGGTCATGCCTTTTCGGTTTATCCAATGCTCCCGCTACCTTCCAAGCAATAATGATTAATTTATTTTGTCTATACCTATGAAAGTTTGTACTTGTCTTCTCCGATGATATCCTTGTTTATAGCAAGAACTAGAACTGACAACTCAAGCACATAGAGATAGCATTGAATATCCTTCAAGAGAATAAGTTCTACGCTAACAAATCTAAATGCAGTTTTGGACAAAAAAAGATAGTATTTTGGGGACATGTCATATCAGATGAAGGAGTCAAGGTTGATCCAAAGAAAATCGTGGTAGTTACTAAGTGGCCTAGCCCCAAATCAATCACATCGTTATGAGGATTCCTGGGTCTTATCGGGTACTACAGGAGATTTGTTCAAAACGACATGCAAATTGTGGCCCCATTAACAACATTATTGAAAAAAAATGCGTTTAAATGGAATGATGAAGCTGAATCATGTTTTAGAAGGTTGAAGCTCTTAATGACATCCACCCCAATTTTGACAACACTAGATTTCTCCAAAACATTTGTCCTTGAATGTGATGTTTCAGGAATAGGATTAGGTGTTGTACTTATCCAAGATAACCATCCCATTGCATTAGAAAGTCGAAAATTCAAACCAAGGGAGCAAACAAAATCAACATATGACAAAGAAACGTTGGCAATTATGCATTCCTTGGTTAAGTGGAAACAATACTTATTGGGAACGGAATTTCTCGTGAAAACGGACCACAACAACTTGAAGTATTTTTTAACCCAAAAGAACCTTTCATCAGAGCAAAAAAAAAAAAGTGAGCAAAATCCAAGTCTTTGACTTTGATATTCTTTATAAAAGAGGAAGGGAGAATTTGGTCACGGACGGACTATCAAGGAAACTTGATAGTGATGCTACATTATGCATTATTTCCATCGTCATTCTTGAATGGATCTTAGAATTTCAAACTAAATATGTCAAAAATACAAAGATAAGGAAGCCAATATAGGAAGTGGAAAGCAACCCAAATACAAATCCTAAATTCACCTGGGAACATGACATACTATGGTACAAACAAAAAATATTTGTACCCAACTCATTCAAGTTCAAACTCCAAGTTTTGAAGCAAAATCATGATTCTCCCATAACAGAGCATGTGGGGTTTTTCAAAACTCACTACAATATATGTCAATCCTTCTTTTGGAAGGGTATGCAGTTTGACATTCAAAAATATGTTACAGAATGCGACACCTGTCAACGACAAAAGTTCAAAACAATCTCTCCTCCAGGTCTTCTTCAACCCCTTCATGTTCCAGTCCAAAAATGGCCTGAAATATCCATGAACTTTATTGTTGGTCTTCCTACATCGGAAGGAAAATATGTTATATTTGTAATTGTGGATCGACTAACTAAATATGCCCACTTTGTTAGGATTTCTTCAAAATCCAAGGCCATCCAAGTCGTCGATAGCTATGTTAAAAATATTTTTAAGCTTTGTGGATTTCCAAAGGTTATCGTAAGTGACAAGGATCCCATGTTCACTAACAACTTTTGGAAATAACTATTTCACCGAGTGGGGACATCCTTAACCATGAGTACTTCATACCATTTCCAAAGAGATGGCCAAACTGAAGCGATTGATAAATGCCTCGAAGGGTATCTAAGAATTTTGTGGATGATCATTGAACACAATGGATTAATTGGTTACATATGGAAGAATGGTGGTACAATAGTACATACCATACCTCGGCAAAAATGTCCCCATTTGAAGCCTTGTATGGTTATCCACCTCCCTCAATTAAGGAACATGTTAGCAATTCCAAATTCCTTGACGTGAAAGACTATCTAACTACATCATATGAAATTTTATGCACTCTTAGAGCTCACATCGAACAAGCAAGGAACTAAATCAAACAACATGCTGACAAAAGAAGAATCAACTGAGAATTTATGACATGAGATTGGGTATTTGTTCAACTATAGCCTTACAAACAAAGTTCTCTTAAAAAATACAAGAAACACAAACTAGCTCCTAAGTTCTATGGGCCCTATCAAATTCGAAAGAGAACCGATCAAGTAGCTTACGCCCTTGATATTCCAAATAAAGGGAAATTGCATGATGTTTTCCATGTTTCTTGTTTGAAGAAAAAACTGGGTCCTATCATCCATATACAAACATAATTGCCTCTTTTAGATGAAGAAGGAAAGTTAATTCTACTTCCTGAAGGTATCTTAGAAGTACAAACCAAATTCCTGCGTTCTAGAAAAGTTAAGGAGTATCTGATAAAATGGAAAAACTTACCAGAAGATGAAGCTACTTAAGAAAGTGAGGAGTTTAGATCCAAGCATTCGTTTCTCTACCCATTGTTCGAGGAAGAAGCTTTTCATGAAGGGATGACTTGTAAAAAACTTTATTAAATTACATTTAATTAGTTATATTGTAACATAAAATCACGTTCAATTATTTAAAAGACGCGACTTTAATCTTTTGTGTGTATTTATACACACTGATGTAATCATATGGGCATCGAAAAATACAATAAAATATTGAATATTGAATCTACATATCATATCTATAGCGTCTAGCTCCCACTCCTTGTTATTCAGTTAAAAGAGAAAAATGCCCTCTAATAATACAAAGAAATAACAAAACTAACAATTGGAAAAACATTATGACATCTATGAGATACATGATTTCTCAACAAAATTATTTCTCACACATCTATGAGATACATGATATATGTTAATCAACTAAAATAAAAGTGAATTAATGTAGAATAAAAACTTAATAAAAGGATCTGTTTAAAGATCTTCCGAATGTATGATGGGAAATACTCAATAATATTAGTTGACAAAGTTAACAATTAATATGATATATGTTAATCAACTAAAATAAAAGGGAATAAATGTAGAATAAAGACTTAATAAAATGATATGTTTAAAGATCTTCTGAATGTATGAGAGGGAAATACATCCTTTATGAGAGGGAAATAATTCCTTTAAAGATCTTCCGAATGTATGTCAGATCGATCCTTTATACATCGTGGGTGGACAACAATCCCAGCATAACAAAAACCATTAATGTTTTTTGAACCTTCTTCTGATCTTGGTCCTCATTTCCGAGCTGTGGTCCTCATTTCCGAGCTGCAAGCAATCTTCGCAGTTTTTTTCTTTGGACCATGTGTCAGGACATTCTATGACTTTTTGATTTTTTAAGCATTCATGCAAGCTTGCTGGTGGACATTTCTTTTGATGTTTATCAAGCCATTGAGGATCAGTTTTTTTGTAATGAACATAAATGTTTATTTTTATATATCTAATATAAAAGGGAAATTTCTTTGACCGGAAAAAGAGAGGGAAATACTCAATAATATTAGTTGACAAAGTTAACACTTAATAATATTAATGCAAAATGATAAAGTATGTTACTTTTTTTTCTTTTTTTTTTATAGAGAGGAATTGATAACCACATATCCTAATATATATCAACTTATTACAAGGGTTCTGTAATGTTCTTGACTTGGCTGGTCTAGGAAACGTTGCTAATGTATGTGTAGGATCAAAGGTTTATAGCATATAAATGATCATACAAATAATAAATGCGACAGAGGACTGCAAAGTTTGTATTATGATATCTCTGTGGATTACAAAATGGCCGAAAGCGGCTGAATAAACTGACAATACTCGACTAGATCAACAGACAAAGGATCTTAGCCGGAATACAAATAAGCCACGACGGCTGAATAAAATAACAACACACGGCTAGATCAAAAGACAAAAGGATCTTAGCCGGAGTACAAA
>JASDQU010590018.1:58100-70340 GCA_032191745.1 Picea mariana | reverse complement strand
AGAAGATTGAGAGAAGACAATAAAGAAGAGAAGAGTTGGTGGACATAGCCCCACACTGGGGTGAACCATGTATATCATGTGTTGTGGTTTCTTTGTGAATTATAGTTGTTATGTTATTGATGTGATGTATGCTTAGTGCAATGATATATGTTAGATTCATCTGATATAATAACTTAGTTATTAGTAATGTGAATGAATTATAGATCTGATCTATTTCTATGTGCTAAGTGTTGGATGTATTAGATCTTGTGGAATACTACATTGATCTATAATTAGGGTTTGAATATGTGATGTAAATAAGAGTTAAATGATAATGAATGTTAATTGCTAAGTGCTCTGTTAAGGTATTGTAACCACAAATTTGTGTCCCAGCTAGGTTGCAAACATCTGAGTCTTGCAACCCCCCCTGCCTCTACCTCGGGTAAGAGTTCATCCTCTTCATAGGTGTTGCCGAAAGGGCTGGTAGTTAGGGTTTTTTTGGTGCATTGTTGAAGCGTTGAACCCTGGGTCTTCCCATGTGCCAACAAATGGTTCTGTTGTCGAGATGTGAAACTGTGATTATTGGGAAATGAAGAAAAGAGAAATATTTGTGCATAGATATGTTGCCCTAGTATGCAACATTCTACCTGACTTGTGAAGATTTGTGATAAGAAAAAAATTCCGATATGAAGAAAAGAGGTAAGATCTTGAAGCTTTGTGCTCTGATAAATGTAAGATAAGTGGAAATTTTTATTTCTATAGAATGGATCTAGGTATGTTTAACAGATTTGGTCCTAGTCTACAAACTAGGGTACAACTATAAGAAATAAGATTTGATATGAATAGATCTGATAGAAACAATGAAAGATAAGTTATTCCTATGCATAGAGAGAATTGTTGGACTAAAGAGTGGATGCAGGATCCTAAAACGAATTTTTTCAGACCCACCACTGTGATCCCAATGCACAGTACAAGAAAGGTTGGGGATCATTCAAGAGAAAGAGAGGGTTAACTCTTTGTCATAGTTGCAGAAGACCGAGACATATTTCTAAGGAAATCCCTGGTAGAGGTCCTATTTTCCTTTGTTGTAAGGATACTAGAAATGAAGTTTTGGACTGCCCTAGAATGATTGCCAAAGTTGAAAACATGAATATGAGACAAGGGAACTATGAGATAAGCCAAGAAACTAAGTATATGATAGAACCCTAGAAAGAATTAGAGACTGTATTATTATAGATGAAAGAAACCTTGAATGATCACATAGATATCAACTTAACAGAGATATTAAAAGAGAAGGGATGCATCGAAACAAGAATAGGAGACTTCAACATAGACTGTGTCATGGATGAGGAAACACAGGTGAATATCATGACAGAAAGAACTTGGGAAATTTTGGGAAAACTCGCTATGGTTCCTTCATTGGGAAGAATAGGATTATTTAGAGGAAAGCTAATAAACCTATGTGGAAGACTTACCCAGATAGCTATGAGTTCTTATGGAACTACGACAAAAGAAGAATTTGAGATCGTTAAGTTTGTTGAGAACAATGCCCCATTTGCTATTTTTCTAGGAAAAACATGGATTGAAAAAAATCAAATACGAAGGAAACAAGAAAAGGAGGATCTAGAACAGAAAAAGTAAGAACTAAGAGATTTCATGGCTAGGAGAATAATGCACTTACTAGAAGAACAAGAGGACCAGTCGAAGCTACTAGGGACTAGAGATATGGACGTCGAATTTGAAAGAACACAAGAAGATTTGAAACACCTGTCTTTACAAGAGAGTAGAGCACCTACCCTAGAAAGAGAAGAAGTATTACCCTCGAACCCTATGAAATACCCTCCACAGTGAAAAGTTACCATGCCAATAGGAGATAAGAATGATAATGGAAAGAGGAAACCTATGACTTAGATCACAAGAAAGAAATCCAGAAAGATCAGCAAGAAGAAAGCAAAGTTAGAAAAGTTACAGGAAGTTCCAGGGAGGACTCTGCAAAAAGAAGGTTTGCAAAACTAGA
This sequence comes from Picea mariana, assembly GCA_032191745.1. Taxonomy (NCBI): domain Eukaryota; kingdom Viridiplantae; phylum Streptophyta; class Pinopsida; order Pinales; family Pinaceae; genus Picea; species Picea mariana. The sequence goes on along the minus strand of JASDQU010590018.1, from coordinate 68,344 downwards.
ACTTCACCAGGATATCAGAACAACGTATATTGGCACTTAGCCATGACAAAGCAATATGACCATTGGAGGTGTCTTGATCGTTAGAACTATTCTCTAGAACAACTAGAAACATAGTTATTTTTGGAACGTTCACCGCAGGACCATTGGGACTGCACCATAATAGATGGAATAACATTGATTGAGGCATTATTGCCTGTTGGAAGAGTCTGTTACGACGTTTTCTATTTATCTCATCGAGCGTTGCACCAAGAAAACTTTTTCCAATTGTGATTATCTGAGCCCAAAGAGAATTAGTTTCTTTCCCACAGTGATTATTGATACCTCGCCATCCATTCTATAACATTGAGTGTTGTTCATCGACCTGCAATATCAGATCTTGAGTGTGCATGTTGGAAGAAATTAGCGTAGTAGAAAAAGCCTTCTAAAAGATCCTAATAGACCTCATGGATGAGAAGGTGATTTCCACAGGCATTTAAGCCTCATCGATGAGAGGACTACAAGCATCCCCGTCGACTGCTCATGGATCTGGACCATCTCGAGATGCGACAGAGAAACGAAAAAAGAATCATGATGACTTAGTGAATGCAAATCTCATCCCATATATCCTACTTGACTACATCCTGCCTCTGGCTGGGGCGGTGAGTCATGAGAGCATCCTGAGGGACTTCGACTACACAGTCATCACTGCGTACCTCTCGAAGGGGATACACACAGTCAGACCATAGTTGGAGACGATTTTGATGTTGAAGATCAACGGCTATAACTTAGGAGACCGCAATAACCGTGGCACACTCACACCATACAAGTATTTGACTAGGAAAAAGGGGAAGAAGTTGAATATCATCCCCCAACCGTGGACCATGGACAATGTGAGGTCCACCATCCTAAACATAATGAAGATACCCCACTTTGGAAGGCATCAAGAGGTTAATGCATGTGTTAAAATCCTGTTCTCCTGCTTCCATGGAGGTTACCTATGGTTGGACAGGAGTATCACCATTGATCTGACGCTGATCCATAGGATCACCAAACTAAGCATGCAAGGACCAGACCCACAATAATTTTATCCAAGGAAGGATGCAGATCATGCCCTAGAATAGAGAATTAAAGACACCTATGGCAATGTGGAAAAGGGGAAGCAGGGATACAAGGTGGTTTCCATCCAAAATGACGCAGTGTTCCTAGCCTGCCAGTTGATTGTTGGTAAGCTATTAAGGAAGAGAAAACCTACGCAAGTCACAGGGTTTGTCGTTGACCTCGCAGGAAAATGCGTGGAAGGGATACAAATGAAATGGGTGAGCTTCCTCGTCACCCAATTAGAGAAATACTTTTGCGAAGCTCAGGATTAGGGCTATGAGTTCCACTTTAGCTGGCTACTAATCCTTATCACCTTCATTTCTTGGGAGATGCCAAAAGGTGCGACCTTCCCTGAGATTGAGCCATCATAACCCTTATTTGTGAAGTTCACCATGCTCTAGTATTCGATTGAAATGGATAAACAATGGAAGTCAAACGTGGTGTTCCACACAGATTACCTACAGTAGAAGAGGGATATTGGGTCTTCCCCTCGCATGACACTGAATACCCTGCACAAGTTTAGACCATTTGTGAAGTTTCATGCAGATAGACATTTTATTTATATCACTGTCAGAGGAGACGAATGTAAAGAAGAGCTCCAATCTTACTACAAGCTCACTGAGGAGGACATGGAAGAAATAACTAAGGAGTGGCCCACAGAGCTCCTTGTACCAGTCAACCAGGCATAAATGTTCAACCCCGACCTAATGGAAATTCATTTGGTCACTCGTGAAGAGTATGATGCACCCGACAATAGAAGAAGGAGGAAAAAGGAAGAGGTACAGAAGATGAACAACACATCAGAAGAGATCACTTCAGACTCAACTGGAGTGGGAGGTGATGATGAAGTAGACAAAGAAGAAGACAAAGGAGAAGAAGATGAGTAGAAACAAGGTGAAGTAACACTGCCTAGGGACCCTATTGATGAAGCTGAGACCTCCAAGAAAAGAAAGGTGTCCCCCAAGAAACCTACATCATGGAAGAAGTCCAAAGATACTAAACCACAGATGCAGACTATGCTCATGATGGATGACATATATTTCATCATTGTCATTGTCTCAGATACCTCAGAAGATATCTTACAACTCAATGAAACCAAACAAGAGACTATGTATAAAATAATTGAAGCAGATCTGAAAGGGGTACAAAAATCCCTCCACTCCAGCCACGCAGTGTCTACTGCACCCCCGTCATCAAAAGGAATAGAGTTGAGAGATGAACCTTCCGAGCTATGTCAAATAGTAGATGCGATCGAAGCTCACCTTCATTGTTTACAAGAAGAAAAGGAGCATGCCACAAAGGCCTTAAATCAAGCAAAAGAGGAAGCTAGAGAACAATGTCGAGTTGTGCAACAGGAAAAAGATGACATCCAAGCCAAGTTTGAAGAGAATAGAGCACACACCGAGAAGTAGAAGCAACAACTACTCACAGAGCAGATTGGAGTTAAAGAAGAAATCATTAGATCACTTCACTTTGTGACAGTATTAGAACAGATGGAAGAATACCCAGTAGAAATACAAGTAGGGAAGCTTATCAAATCCATTTAGCAACTCCAATGGAGGATAGCCAAACTAGAGTTATAAGTAGTGCCAAGCACTCCACGGGAAGTGTGAGATCTAAGAGAAGAAACTATGAGGAGCGCAATTGAAAGAATCAAGGCATTAGCCTTGGAATGAAAACAACTTAGCAGTCGAAGTGCACAAACCTACGAGTGCCTTGTAGAGGACCCTAAGCTCGAGACATTAGAGTAACAACTCCAGGAGGAAAAACAACAAGCAACAATAGTGCAAGCGTAGTTGAAGCTACTATCATTGGTCGAGAGGATGAAAAGAGGCCATGAACAATGCATGGTTCAGAAACAAGCCCATTCCATTCATATTAAGGTCATGGAAGTAACCCAATGACTCCAACTAGTGCATAATGAAGCTTGCACACTTTTTGAGGAGATTGAAGGACAAGGTGCACAACTAGAAAAATTGGTCACCTCATTTGAACAACGATTGGAAGGACCTATCATCAAGAAGGTCATTCAGAAGTTCGTCGAGCAGGAGGCTTTGGAGAAGCAACAAGTTGAAGAAGCTAGAGCCAAGCTCGAGGCATTTAAGGTATATTTACCCATATCAAAGTGACTCGGGATGAGTCACAAGTGAGTGTTGGGGGCATGTTGGACCTTGACCACGTTTTGGAGAAATTGGGTCATGTTTGACTGATTTCGGGACTTCGATAGGCTGGTCGAAGGCATAGCACAAGGTGAAGCGTATATCACAGGATCTCAAACCCTTCTTAGGACATTTTTTGGGTTTAGGGTTTATTTAACAGGTATGGGATGTCGTCCCATGGGTTTACCCATGTTCAGGCCCTTTTGTAATGTATAAATAGATATCTAGGCGATGTAAGGAGGCATTATTGAAGAGACCTAGTGAAGAGACCTAGTAGAACCGACTTAGTGTGAAACTAGAGGTTTTGTGCATACTGTGTGTTAAGAACTTACAGAGCTAAGTGAAAGTGATTGTAAGAAGCTTGTGTGTAGATTCTAAGAAGGATTTGTGCTTAAACCTAGATCGGGGAAGGAGGATCTGGAGAGGTGCACACATATCTCCTGTCCTATGTGAAGTAGGTTCTTATGGCTCTATGCTTGTAGAAGATTGAGAGAAGACAATAAAGAAGAAAAGAGTTGGTGGATGTATCCCCACACTGGGGTGAACCATGTATATCCTGTGTTGTGGTTTCTTTGTGCATTATAGTTGTTATGTTATTGACGTGATGTATTCTTAGTGAAATTATATATGTTAGATGCATCTAATATAATATAGTAGTTCTTAGTAATGTGAATGAATGCTAGATCTGATCTATTTCTATGTGCTAAGTGTTGGATGTATTAGATCTTGTGGAATATTGTGTTTCTTTGTAATTAGGGTTTGAATTTGCGATGTAAATAAGGGTTAAATGCTAATGAATGTTAACTACTAAGTGCTCTATTAAGGTATTGTAATAAAAGATCTGTGTCCCAGTTAGGTTGAAGACATCTGAGTCCTACAACCCCCCCTACTTCTACCTCGGGTGAGACTTCATCTGCTTCACAGGTGTTGTCGAAAGGGTCGATAGTTAGGGTTTTGTTGGTGCGCTGCTGAAGCATTGAACCCTGGGTTTGCCCCTATACCAAAAATAATTGGTGTTGTTAGTGTTCTATCGAGTTTTAGTATATGATATATGGTAAATACATTGGTTTTTGAAGTATAATGATTGAATTGAGAAGTAATTTGGGGGTTTTCTTAAAGAGTTACATGCTAATTGTATTATGATTTTGTAATGGAAAAAGTATACATGAATGTTGACCATGTTTAAGTATTGAATATTAATTTCATTCTTTCCTTTCATTATGTATCACTTTATGAAAAATACACTCCTTTACCATTCATCCCTTTCATATATATATTTATTTACACGCATTCCCTTGTTCGAAATAAATGAAGATTGTTTTTAAGAGAGAATTTTTCAAGAAATATACAGTTCATATTTTGAAAGTTGAGATGAAAAGAAGGGTGTTTTTCGAATTATGTTTTTTCTTCCCTGTTTTACATTATTTCTATTCATTTCTCCATTTTATGATTGAATTATTATGTTATTCTCATAGCCATAACTAAATCATATTTAACAAAGTTGTAATAGATGTTTACTATGTTGTGTCTTCTATTTGACTTTGAGATATTTTCACTAATTAGAAATATGATGGTAGTTAGATGAGATTTTCTATCCGAGTGAGTAATAGAGGTGGAAATAGAGGAAATATAGGCATAAGGGGAAGATTTCCAAATGTATTTTTGGCAACAAGGGAGATACAAGAGAATGGTGTTTTCCATACACTTTGATGTTGATTCTGAAGAGTTTAATCAACTAGTACAAACCAACTATATGAAACTTGGTGGGAATCCAACAATGCCTCAGCCTCCAGCTCCTCCTATTTCCCCTTTGTAGCCACATTCTAACATTGCAGACTTTCTTTATCCCCCTATCCATCCAGTCAATTATGGTTGGGACAATAATCATGTAAATACTCCCTGTGGTTGTGGGGGAATAAAATGGAACACAATATGAAACAAATAACACAATACTATAGACAATCAAAGAGGGAAATTTTTTTCAAAGAACAAAGGCGGAATATAAAGACATTGTCACAACATTTAAGCACAACATACTGTGATTAGAACATCATAGTGCATATTGCACATCTTGATCTGCATGATCTATTGTACAATCTCAATTCACATTCAACATTATGATAATGACCCAAGGGGTCTTCTTTTATAGTCTCAATATCTAACCGACTCCCACACAATCTGAAATATCTTTCCCACACATAACTGTCGATGGTTAGAGTTGAATCCATAAAATATGCTCTATCAAGTCAGCTCAATGGGACTCAACCCGACTGACTATCCATCCAAATCATAGTTGATTGTAGGGCTAGTCAATCCACTGCTTGACTATATTTGACTATTGGTCGACTGTCCAATCAAAAGGCACCTCGAATACCCAACCGAAAGGCATGTCAACTACCTACCCGAATGGTGTGGTGTGTTGGTCGATCGCTCGACAGACTGTGTCTAGGTGTAGATCGACCTCTTAATTGACTGAAACTAGGAGATGTGTGGTGAATCATCAATTTTTGATGTTCCAACACCCCCCATAAACACATATATCTAGAGATTAAGGAGGTGAAATTACATCACTGGAACACCCCCCCCATAATTGCAGCTTCCTGAATCCCAAGCAAAGTGCAAAGCTTGATAAATCTAGCTTTAACTAAAGGTTTGGTGAAGATATCAACAACTTTATMTTCATTGCAGTAATATTCAAGATAAACAATGTCATCATGAACTAACTGCCGCAAATAGTGAGCATGGAGCTCAACATGCTTCATCTTACTGTGAGCAACCTGCATGACACTTTTATTATCATAGTAGATTGTAGTCGAGGTTTGAACAGGAAATCCAATCTCTCCCAAAAGTTGGCAAATCCAAACTACTTCAGTACTGACTTGAACAATGCCACGATATTATACCTCTGTAGTCGAAAAAGAGACTACATTTTGTTTCTTGCATGACCACAATAAGAGTCTAGTGCTATAGTGAAACACATATCCAGAAGTGACTTCAATTCATCTTCGTCGTCAGCCCAGTTAGAGTTGGTTTAGCCAACTAGCGAATTTGAACTATGATAATATTTGATACCAAAATGAATGGTACCCTTCAAATAGAGAAAAATGTGTTTGAATGTTTTCTAGTGGATTTCTATAGGATCCTACATGAAACAATAAACCACACTAACAACAAAGGATATATCAGGTCGACTATGAGTAAGATAAATAAGACTATCGACCAATTGTGGATAGAGACTAACATCGACAACAGGTTTTGGAAATGTTTTAATAAGATTCACTCCAGAGTGAAAGGAAGTGGCACAACAATTGCAATCAACCATATTAAAATGTGTCAACAAATCCATTGCATATTTAGACCGAGAAATGAAAAAACCATTACACAGTGGAAATACTTGAAGACCTAAAAAATAATGTAGAGTGCCAATATATGTCATATCAAAGGAGTCAACAAGTTGTTTCTTCAATCTAAAGATGAGAGAATTATTATTTCTAGTAATTATCAATTCATCAACATATACAACAACAATCAAAGTGCCTCCATTGGAGTGGAGAACATACAAGTTGTGATCATATTCACACCATTTGAAACCAAGCCAAAGAGAGAAATTGTTTATCTTAGTGTACCAGGCCCGRGAATCCTGCTTCAAACCATCAAGAGACTTCTTGAGTCAACATACCAAATTGGAATCCATCACAAATATAGGTGGATTCTCCATGTAAATTTCTTCAGACAGGTCTCCGTGAATAAAGGAACTCTTCACATCCATTTGATGAATCTTCCATCCAAAGCGAGTAGGGAGGGAAGGAATCAAGCGAACATAGTTCATATTTTCAATGGGGGGAAATGTTTTGGTGTAGTTAATTCCTTCTTGTTGAGAAAATAACTTTGCAATGAGTTTTGATTTATGTTACTCAAGAACACATTCAGAGATGAATTTGGTCATGTATACCCATCGACACATCACAATGTTATTTCCATGCGGTCGGGGAACCAAGTACTAGGTTTGATTCTTCGACAAGGAATCAATTTCATTCTTCATTGCATGTTCCCATCTAGGTCAACCTTTTGCATCTGAGTAGGTAACAGGGTCAGAGTTTTCAAGAAAATGAGTCATTAGGGAAATGTTGGCATGTTTCTTTTGACTTTGAGTCTTTCATCTGCAGGAGACATATCCAACATTAGCTCTAGTGGATTCAATTATCTTAGTAACCCATCAGGGTAGACAAGAAATAGGTGAACTATGGTTCACCTCATCAGGTTGATAAAAACTCATAGGTTCTGTAGTCGATGGACCATTCGAAACAAAATACTTCGGACTAGTCGACTCAGATATCGACGATTGAGTCGAAAGATGCAAAAAGTTTGATAGAACAGTCGGAGGAATGAAGAGGGGAGCAGGAGAATTAGTGTCCAATATAACATCAAAAGAAGAATCATATTGTAGCAATATAGAGGAGGAATTCAACAACTTAACTCCATAAGACTTCTCATCAAACCAAACATTATGTCGAACAATAATCTACCTTCAAATAGAATCAAATAATCGTAGGCTTTCGAATCTTCAGAGTATCCCATCATGATGCAAGCATGAATTTTTGCATCCAACTTATTTTGACAATAATCAGGAATGTGGGCCAAGGAAACACATCTAAAAACATAGAGGTAGCCAATAGAAGGTTTCTTCCCATACCATCGTTTGAATGGATTCATGGAAGTAACAACTCGAGTCAAGATACGATTGAGCATATAATTGGCACAATACACTGCTTCAGCCCAGAAGTGAGGAGGTAAGTCTTTAGCATTGATGGGTATTCTATATGTATTAATTCCCTCAATTAAATTGTCAGCCCTGGGTAAGTAAACTTAGAGTTGTGGAACAATATGAGCCAAGGTAGAAATAAAGCCTAATGGAAAGATTGTCTAGCTAAGGATATAGTTTACCCTAGGGATCAACACTATGTTTAATTTACAATTTTACTTTCTAAAGAGATGACTTTTAAAATTTATTTAATCAACAAATTCTATGTAAAGCAACCTCCAGTTGATGAGCTTAAAAAAATTCTAGAACTATGAACTATTTGACCTAATTAACCTTAAGCAATCTAGGATTATAGACTATCTCTAAATAGTAAAATAACAAGCAATCTATTTCAAATCTATTTAATCTATTCAATCTCTCTTTGAATGAGCAACAATACGTAATCTATTTCTGAATGATTTGATCTATCTATCTCTAAATGAACAAGCAAGTAAGAAAGTAAGCTATTAATATATCAAAACTATCTTCACAAGTGAACTCTATTCTTAAAAAGAACTCACAACTATTTATATCTTGCAAGGAATAAACATTAATCTACATAACTAAAAGCAAGAGTGTTATGGAAGTATTCAAATTATAATCTATCAAAACTATTTCTATCTTGTAGTAAAAAGAAAGTATTCAGATGTGATGATTCTGTCTTCGGTGTCAAATAACATCGTGATGGCATCTGACTAATTAATGACAATTCAAGTGGAATTAATTCAATGCTAACTTCTACAGAGAAATTTAAAGTATGGATAAGGCAGTCTATAGAGAGTTTAACCATCATAAAATTAACACTAGGTGTTCTTGGAATCCATGAGATCTTTAAACATTGTGCATAATATATTCAAAATCAATCATTCACTTTATCATACAACTGCTGGAAAGTACCCTATTCAAAATCACTAACTCAAGCAAAGCTATAAACTCATAATTAATACCTAATTAAAAATCCTAATTCAAATTCATGACTAAGATGACAATAAGAACACTTTGTGCAATTCTACAAACTCTTGACTAGTTCTAATTAGAAATCACAACTCAAATTCATAACTGAGATTTCATTAAAAATCATAATCTAAAGTACACTAAGATATCATTAAAAATCATACTTAAAATCAACCAAGATGCTATTAGAAATCATAACTCAAAATCCATTTCTATCCTATCATGCCGAGACAAAATTAACAAATGAAACAGACCTATAGAGAGTATTTGAAATCACAAATAAACCTATATAGATTAGTACTCTATCAAAACTATCAAAACTAAAGAAATTAATCTATCAAAGCTACAAATAAACCTATATAAATTGGTACTCTGCAGAGTAATTTATAGCTAGGGAGAAAAAGACATAACAATGTAATTAAACAACTTCTACAACCTGCAACAAAATATAATCATTAACACACAACCATTGACATCCCTCTATGATATACACAATTTATAAATCAATCTAAACCACTGATGCCCCCCCTAGAAGGTCATGGCAACACTCCAACAGGAAAATGCAGTCACTAAGCTAACACAACACTGACATTAAACATAAAAACATAGTGTATGACAAAAATGGTGATAATGTCTATATAAAATAATAAATTCATCTGTGCTTTTTCATGTCATGGACAATGGAATTTATAGATGTTTACAGAGCTTGAGAGGTTGACCACTGAAAGGGTCAACCCTCTCTAAAACTAGTAAATTCATTAATTTTATTCTAACATCAACATCTTTCTTAATAGTTTTTGTGTGCCACTCAACGGTCGTTGCAACTTCCCAATCCAAGATGTGTCAGGCTCCATAGCTGGAGGGAATGAGGGGGCATAAAACCCATATCCTCGATTCATCCATCAAATTCCTCCACTGTACCAACCACCAGCTCCTATGCTCTCCATGTGTTGGATCACGTGTCAGATGGAGTGCTAGATCAATTGTTGAACAAAGTGTTGGATGAGGGATCAAATGGAGGATCAAATCATGATTTTGACCTATTACAATCAAACCAAAATGTTAGATCTTCATAAAAATTTAACTGAGATGAATTGATCATAAAATCATTGCAAAAATGATAAGTATACATACCTTGTATGATTCTATGGTGAATTGATGTATAAAGCTTTGATAATACCTTCAAAATGGTTAAATGAGAGCATAGCATATATAATGTCACATGCAAAAAGGATTTGTCCATTGGAAAAAAT
>JASDQU010590018.1:4493-15622 GCA_032191745.1 Picea mariana | reverse complement strand
GATGGCTTTGAAAAGGTGTTCAAAGTGAGAGACCACCTCATCTTTGATTGCTTCCTATCCATGAAGGAGCCTAGAGAGTTCACTTTCGATTGACCAAATAAACTTTTTGTTTCTGTTGTAGTTTGCCACCTTGTGGAAAAATTTTGAATTTGAATCTCCACTTCTTAGCCAAGTAGCTCTGCTGCGAAGTCTCCAGTAGTTTTCCTCCTTGAAAAGAATGGAATCTCTCCTACATTCTAGCACCTTAAGGCTAGCAGATTCCTCCACGGTTAAGGCAGAAGTGGTTGACTTATTAATGAGTTGAATGATCTCATAATCTAGATTATTTAGCAAGAGCGTCTCTGTTGTCTTTTTATCTTTAAACCAAATTTTAGTTTGAGATTTAAGTACTTTCAATTTCCAAACAATTCACAACTGAGGATTTTCTTCATGCAGGAAGCAAGGGTCTGTCTAGACATTTTGAACTAAAATAGAGTAGTCATTATCCGACAACCAGTGGTGGTTGAACTTGAAAGGAAAATATTTGAGTAGAGGGGGAAATTTCAAATGAAGGAGAATGGGGGCATGGTCAAAAACAAAAGGGAGTTCCACCCATGAATTTGAAAATCCTGAAGAAGTCAAAAAACCATCAGAAACTAAGAATCTATCTAGACGTCTAGCAATTGCTTCAGATCCATAATGCCCATTTCGCCAAGTGAGGACCAAACTAGTCGACAAGACATCGATCAGGTTCTGTGAGGCAAAAAGATCTATGTAAAATTCTTCATTTGAACCAGATGAGAAGTAACCTCCCCAGTGTTCATTTGCAGAAAGAATGATGTTTAGATCACCGCCAAGAATAAGGTTCGAAATGGAAAGTATACCATTGTTGGATAAAAGTGTCTAGAACTACTTTCGGTCCAGACAAGGGCCATAAACATTTAGAAACCCCAACTCCTGATTGGTAGATAAGCAACGCCCTACCAACAGAATGCCTCCACTCGTCGGGAAGGGTCTCAAATTGAAAAGACAAGGGTCCCATGCAACCAAAAGGCCACCAGAGTTTCCAATGGATTTTACAGCCACTGTGACCCAAGAGGACTGAAATAGATGCAAGAAGTCTCTAGACTTTTGTTTGATCGAGAGGGTCTCTTGAAGAAAGATGATATCAGGCTTCGATCTCTCAAGCAATCTTCGAAAGGAAGTAGCCTTGAGGGTGCCTCCAATCCCTTGAATATTTAAAGAGAGCACAATCATCACTTGGATCATGCCAAGGCATTCAATGCTCTAAGGGCCTTTCCATCCTAAGAAGGAATGACAGGTTCCTTCGGTTGAGTACTTAAAAGCTCCTTTTTCTTTCTGGAGCTTTGCGTTTGTAGAGGGGAGAGTTCAGAGCCAATACCTCGCAACCATGCAAATGATTTAACCTCTTTTCCAGAGTGGTGAGAGGAAGAGGTGCCTGCCTTTGAAGAGGGAGCGATGAGATCCTTACCCCAATAGATGGGTAACAAAGTAGATTTGTCAGGGAGAAAAGGGGGGGAGGAAGAAGAATTTAGTGTAGCCAAGAGGTTTTCTTCGTCTTCCTTAGGCTGCCTATATCCTGGAAGAACAGCTGGGAAGCCTTCCGATTCAATAGAGTTGGAAGGGAGACTAGACAACTTAGCCGGATATGAATAAGGAAGGGGAAGTGAAAGGGAGGAGGAAGTAGGGAAAACAGAAGGGTCTACACTAGTCGGAAGGGAGCCAAATGCAGTGGGAACGAAAGAAGAAGGAGGCTGAGGCATCGGGGGGGAAAGCTCAACTTCAGGAATGGGAAACTTTGAAAAGAAGGATGAAGTTAGCCAAAGGGAGTTATTAATGGATTCCTTCTCTGCAGCAGAAAGGGATTTAAAAAGAAGAGGACAATGCTAATTAAGCTTATATGATAAAGTTTCAGTTTGTCCAGGTAAGGGAGGGGAGGGTGGTTCAGAGGGAGTATCCAAGAAAGTAAGGGATGGATCTTCATCCATATAGTCAGAAGGATTTAAGATCAAGTCAGCGTCATTAGAGGGGTCGATCAAAGTCTTACCAGGGAAAGAGCGACGAAGATGGCCAGTTTCATGGCAACGGTTGCAACGGAAAGGGAGTCTAAGATAGTCCAGAGTCTGCAATAATTTTTGTCCTCTCCATTCGATCTCAAGGGTTTCCGGTAAACCAGTAGTAACGTCCATCTCAACTAGAACTCTGCCCATTTTCCTCATAGGACTAGTGAGTGACTGAGCATCAAAGGCGATGAACTTGCCCAGCGAATCACCTATAGCTCGAAGGGCTCCTTCATTCCATAGATAAAGAGGAAGGCCTGAAAGTAGTACCCGAAGGTGTCTGTGCTAAAAGTAGTCAGGGTCAGGGTTAAAATCCATTCTCCAGCGCTTGAGCATGAGGCTACTTTCACCGAAGACCCATAGTGTATTTAATAACAATGAGGCATCCTTAGGAGACTTACAGTTAAAGCCAAGCCATCCTTTTTTGAGATAAAGGACCTCCGGGGAGTAACCTAAGAGAGGATACCAATGCAACTTAATTTAGTCCTCAAGAGGGTGAGTGCTTAAAATTTTGTAGGAGATACGACCCATAAGAGCACATAGCGACATTTTTCATAGGTCTTCTAAGTCCACTCCATCTCCCAACACCAAACACTTGGTTCTTCTATTTGATTTCTGCTCCTTACGACTGTAGGAGGCAGCTCGAAAAGAGGATGTAGGGGCTTTTTGAAAATCCGGAAAAGAAGGGAGGCTTGTGCAATCATGATGTAAGGAAGGGATAATAGCAGGGAGAGTCCTATCGGGGATAGAAGGAGCAGTCACAGGAACATTGGTTGCCGTTAGTGGAGGAGAGACCAGTCCAACAGGGGACACAGTGGGAAAGGAAGAGCTGAATGAAATGAAGGGAATTTTCAATAGCTTTTTTTCGAGAGAATCCACTTTTTCAAAAAGACCCACCTTTTTCCAGATAATTTCATCGGAAGGATGCATAAGATTGTGTGGGGGGGGGCTTTATTAGAAGAATATATTATATAATATATTCTTCTAATAAAGTTAAACTAAATTTCCATTATAGATAAAAGCTGGTAACCAATGCAGGCCCACCAACAATAATCAATAGCAACGATGAAGGGTAAAGCAGGGACAGAGAGAGAACCGTATGGGAAGATGACAAGTTCACAGTGTAATAGTTACAGGACAGGAAAACAGAGCCTAATAAGGATATATCACCAATCCCTGTGCAATGGTAGCTGGACAAGAAGACAAAACTGAGGCAAAATAGGACAGGCCCAAAGCACTAAAACTTGGAATAGACCAGAGCTGTGTGGAGAACAAAGAATCACTGATTATAAAAAACTCTAAAATAAATCAACAAAGCAAGGGAGGACAGATTCCTATTCCCAAGAGAAAGTCTCCATGGAACACTATAGGATCCCATAAAAAGAAACTTCAGGTGGAGTCTGGGAAGGAAGTTCCAAGTTCGCCTCCAGGATCGCCTCCATGTTCGCCCTCCATCGCTCCTCTATTGCTCTTGGTCCTTCTTCACACCTCAATCATGCCCAACAACCACACCCATTTATTCTTTGTTTAGCATTCTTATAGTCTCTGTGCACCTTGTGCATGAAATCTGCTTCTTGCTGTTGCTTCCTCTCCACTCCCAATCTCCTCCACATCGAGGTGTTTTCTCCACTTCACTCCTCCACAGTTATCCCATCTCCTGTGTGCCATGTTCTCTCTCTCTATTCTGCATCTCCTTCCCATTGTGAGTTCTCTACCTGATCATCATGGTAACTCTTCATCTTCTCTGGTGGTTTTTCCTATGCATCCATCATCACAAGGTGCTATCATTGGGTGTTATATCGAGATTCCTCATCTTCTCTAGCAGTTGAGAATATTCATCTTCTCTATCATAGATGAGCTCATCCTCTGGTAGAAACCATCATTTGTTTCTAGTAGTTACACTGTGAAGTGAAACAGTAGCCCTCCGATATTATTCAAATTCATCTACACCATTGAATTGACTTCATTGAATCTTGCATTCATTTTTCCAATTCTCACTTCGGCATTTTGGGATCCCCGTAGTAAATATTTTGTTACTCTCCATGTCTCGATCCCTGAAACTCCAAAATGGAGCTTGTCTACACTAGCTCCTTCCTCCATATTCCACCGATGTGACCAATGGCTATGAACACAGGCTGAGCCAAATCGTGTTTCACATTTCAACATTTCGGCAATCCTGTTGTATGGCATCTCGACTCTCCAAGTCGCGATCTCCAGAACTTCGAAAAAAGAGCTTGCCCCTTCAAGATTTTCTCTACAACTCTTCAACCATGTGACTATGAGAGGTGACCGAGCGCTTATCCATATAGTGCTTTCACGATTTCTCTTTTCATCACTTCAGCATTCCTGTGGCAATGAGTTCTTGATGCTCCATGTATTGGTATCCAAAGCTCCGAAATGGAGCTTGGTTGCACTAGCTCTGATCATTTCAGCATTTCGCATTTCGGCCTTTCGCGATTTCGCATGTCGTGAATTCCTGTTGCGAGTTTGAGAGGTTAGGGAACCCCATTCCTTTGAATTTTTAGTCGACAAAATGAATATTTGTCGTCACATGTCCTATGGACCCAACGGTCTAGATCTTGTCGTGAATTCGACACTTCACGGGCCTTCCTTGTGCCTAATTCTAGATTTTGGCATTTCTCATTTCACCGCTTTGGGACTCTTGTGATGAAGAGTCTCGTCACTTGACTCTTCCAACTCCCAGTATCTAAAACTATGAAATGGAGTCGGATCAACGGTCCACACTCTAGATGATTCGACGGTCCAGATCTCTTCGTGATTTCGCACATCGCGATTTTGACATTCTTGACGTGAGAGTTCTTGACAACTCCAACTCCCGGTATCCGAACTTCCGGTATGGAGTCTTTGAAATTTTGCGACTTCAGATTTCACAACTTCAAGACTTTTGTAGTAAGATTTCTTGACATCCCCAACTCCCGGTATCTGAAATTCTGGTAGCTGAAACTCTGAAATCGAGTCGGATCAATGCTTCATTCTTTCCTTTTGATCGTTGTTGTTCATCCTTGCCTACCTGTCTGCTGATATTCCTTGTCTACTTGTTTGTCATCGTTGTTATTGTTATTTCCATCAATGACAAGCATGATATTCTTGGAAACATGCCAACATACAATTCATTTTCAAACCATATAGTTCCTTACTTTCTTAAATACACAAAGAAGGAAAATAAAGAAAAACAGTATAATCATAAAACAAGTATGCACATATGTGAAACGTTCATAGGATATTCAACCTTAATTTATAGTTACAGTTCAATTTCACAAGGTATTAGAATACTTATCTATTACAAGTGGAATCCATCCAACTGACTGTGGGTGTTCACCTCTCCACCCAATCGTAGGATCAGAGGCATTCACTCTTAGCACTTTGGCCACCCCTGTGCCAAGCCATGATATCACTAGGGGAAACTCGTGAAATTTCTCAGTGTAATATACCAGATCTATAAAGTATGCAGAACATAAATAAAATGATAGAAATGGCAAATAAACAACAATATAACTAAAAAAACACCACAATAACATAGAAATGATATCAAAATAACACTAGAAAGAACACTTTGATTATGAGAGCAATGTTCACAAGCCTCTTCGAGGGGGAAACGTCCAGTTGAGTAGAGCTCTATTGCAATAATATCTAAGCTAGGGTTCTCATACTCTCAACTTCTATTTATACTAAATATGTCTATCAAAAGAAGCATCTAGAGAAAGATCCTTCTAGAAGTGAAAGATTCTATTAGGTCTTCTTACATTCAAATTATTCTACTTTATTGCAAGGGCTTATTAATATTGACCTTTATTACATACAAATATATTTTTCTACCTATGGGCAGGTTAGGTCCCTAACATGTCCTCCCCCTTAAAAACAGCCTTGTCCTCAAGGCTTGAGATGTAGAAATTGTTGCAGAATGGTAGATGGTTCCCAAGTGGCATCTACTAGAGTTGTATATTTCCACTAAAATAACACTTCCTTGATGGTTCTCTGACACATGTGACACTCACGCTGGTCCAAAACTGCTTGTGGTTGTATCCAAATGGATCCTTCTTTGTCTAACTCGGGAAGGTTGGTTTGAATTTGGCACTTAGTTCCAATCACATTCTTTAAGCATGAAACATGAAAAATAGGATGCAGCTTAGAATGATAGGTCAAAGATAACTGATAAGCCACCTATCCCACATGCTTGAGAATAGTATAAGGACCATAAAATTTGGGCGCTACCTTCTGACAATGCTCAGCCTTGAGGGAATTTTTCTTGTAAGGTTTCAATCGAAGAAACACCTAATCCCCTTCTGCAAATTGACATTCAGAGTGACCTTGATCTGCTTGTTGCTTCATGTGATTCTATGCCAGGACCAAATTCTCTTTGAGGGTACGAAGAATAGCCTCTTGAACTGTAAGCGTTTGGTCAACCACCTAGACCTTCAAGACACTAGGTAAGTATGAAAGAACTGAAGGTGGATTTTGTCCATATACCGCTTCAAAAGGAGTCATGCATGTAGCTATATGGTATGAAGTGTTGTACCACCATTCAGCTAGGGGTAACCATTGAGCCCACTGATTTTTCTTTTCTGAGGAAAAGCACCTCAAATATGTTTCCAAAAACTTGTTGACTACTTCAGTTTGACCATCATTCTGGGGATGATAAGCTGTGTTGAGATGCAATTGGGTGCCTTGTAGCTTGAACAATTCTTGCCAAAAAGTGTTGGTGAAAGTTGGGTCATGATCATAAACAATAGAATGCGGCATGTCATGAAGCTTGAAAAGATCTGATCCATGAAAATTTGATCCACCGTGGATGTTGTAAATGGGTTTTGAAGAGCACAGAAATGAACATACTTGGAAAGGTGATCAACAACCACCATGATGACTAATTTATTTCCCGATTTGGGTAAAATTGTAATAAAATCCATGGAGATATCCTTCCAAATAGAAAGTGGGATCAGAAGTGGTTGTAGTGTGCTAGGATATTTGACTATTTCTCCCTTGTTGTGTTGACACACATCACATTCAGTGACAAAATTATGAACGTATTGTTTCATACCATCCTGGAAAAAAGAACATTTGACCCTGTCATAGGTTTTGGTAAACTCGGAGTGCCCAGCTGTGGGTGTAGCATGAAGCTCAGAAAGTACCATGGATTTAATTTTTTATTGTTTACTTAAATACAAACAACCTTTGTATAGAAGCTCATCATGGAGCCAAGAGTACCCTTGGGAAGTTGGATCATTGGACTGCAATTGTTGGATCAGATGCAAACTTTTGGGATCGTGTAGCCATTCCTGGCTAACAACTTGGAGCCAATCTGGTACAATGAAGGAAAGAGGAAAAAGGGATCCTTCATCTTCGTATTTTCGGGAAAGTTCATCTGCAACCACAATATATTTTCCTTTCTTGTAAATGATCTCATAATCATATCCAAAGAGCTTAGTCACCCATTTTTGTTCCTCTGGGGAGGATGTAACACACCCACTATCATATTTTAAAAATTTTGGGGTTAATCTCCCACAAATGAGAAATATCCAAAAACCTTCATTAATGAAGTGCCAATTCCTGGTTCAATATTGGGATTCAGGGTTTCAAATGTCAAAACTCATTCACCCCCACGCCTTGCGATCCTCTGAATCCCAATGCGCTCCTTACGTATTAACTCCCCAGGCCAAGCCTGTGGTTTACTGCCTTTACGACCGTGGTCTTACCTTCCGTATGGGGCTACTTCTATCGGAGGTTCGAGATTTCCGTTTTCGTAACTCACGAGTCCTCAAAACTCGCGATTCTCTGATCCCCGAAACGCCCCTAACGTATTAGCCCTCTATGCTATACACTAGACCATGTGACCACTTACCATAAGGCCACCGCCATATAACCTCCCATCGGGATTTCGGCATTTATGATGACACAACACACCTATACCCGGGACTTGCGATATCCCAATCCCCGATTCTCTCTGGATGCTCAACACGTGTCCCTTGGATCAAGGGCTTATAATGGTGTCGGGGATTCGCATATCGCGATTTCGTAATGTAAGGGTTTCATGTCCTTGAAATCCCCGATACGCCGATTCTCGATATGCCGAACTCCGACCTTCTGGGATCTCTCGCCATGCATCCTCGCTGATGGACGGTGCTGATTCCGTCGGGAAATCGTGGATCGCGATTTCCTATTGCACAATTTCCTTACCATAGAAAACTCCGATTTCCCGATGTATCAAACATCGATGGCGCTTGATCTCTAAAACCTATCCCTCCGATGGATGGTCCAGATCTTATCGTTGTTTCGAGACTTGAGTGGCCCCGATGCCTGGTACCTCGGATCTCCGAGACGGACGATCTCATGACATGTGTCCCTCTCCAACCGGACGGCTTAGATTTGCACTCGGGATTTCGTGACTTTCGAAGTTCTGGTTCTCTTGCTCTCAGGATCTCCGATTCCTGATTCCCGACTCTACGGGATCCTTTGACACGCGTCCTCGAACAATGGACGGTCCAAATCTGATTGGGAAATCGTGTATCGCGATTTCATTATTTATGAGGCTTTTGTTCCCAGAAACCCCAATTTCCTGATCCCCGACCTTCATCCGATCTCTGACACCTGTCCCGTGTGAATGGACGGCTCATATCTTATCGGTAAATCGCGAATCGCGATTCCGTGTGGCAAGAACTCTATGCATTCGAAATCCCCGATACGTCGATTCCTGATATGCCAAACTTCGACTCTCCAGGATCCTCTGCCACGTGTCCCTACGATTTGGATGGCTCAGATCCTATCAGGAATCCACGAATCATGACTTCCTATTGCAACGGTTCTACACTCCTAAAATCTCCGATGGTGAAATCCCGATGCCTTCCAGGACACCGACACATGTCCTGCCAGGATCAACAGCTAGGGATCCTTCTCTGCGCACTAGGGTTTAACTCCAATGCAACTTCTCAAGATCTGACAGCTGTCGGGACTATGATCTAAGATCCGACGGTTCAGATCATTTCTCTTGCACGCTCCCCCTCCAGAAGTTATACTCTGTGAAACTCCTCCCGATCCAACGGTTTACGGGATTTCTACTTCAGATCTGATGGTTCAGATCACTTCCTCGCATGCCCACCCCTGCGCTTAACCCCTACGCAGCTTTTATGGATCCAACAGCCGGCGGGAAATGGGACCGAGATCTAACGGTCTAGGTTCATTCTTTTGGGTCTTGGAGTTTACGATCCCAATTTCTCGTTGTACACGATGATAAAGGGAAAAGGGGCAAGGCATGTAACGCTTTCGTTACTTCCATCAATCGAATGATCGTGAATGACCATGGGTACTCCGACACGATCTCATCCATCGACTTATTTCATCTCACAAGACTACTACCTTGGGACCTTAATAGGACCGTTTCTCCTCGTACCGGGTTAATAAGGCCTATGCATTCGAATCCTTATTTTGGGTTCTGGGTGAAACTTTCCGAGGAGGGAATCTCTGTGAAGAGATCCTTACTGGGTCATTCTCGAGAGCAGATAAAGGAAGACAACTTCCTGAGGACGGGTGGACATGGTTAGCTTCATTTTATCGACGTAATTCATGCATGGTATCCTTTGTGATAAGTATATATCAACCTATTCGTATCAAACATTACGCGGGCATTCGCATGCTGCAAATCCTTCACAATTTCACAAGTTCTATGAGCTAACATCTACTCCATATCAATAATTTCTACAGAGACATTCTTACACAGGAAACATTCACAATTTCACAAGTCTATGCACATATGTGACAGCATATTAATTTCAAATGCCATATAAGCAAAACACTTATCAGAAATAACTCCAACGATGGAAGCAACTGCTAAGAGGGGTGCTCGTTTCCACCCAACCGTAGGTGTAGTGACTCCTAATGGATTTACCACTAGCCACCCCCGAGCTGAGACCATGATGTCCTGAGGCCTGCATCTCTCTGTCTGCCAGTGCCCAGGAGAGAATGTTGCAATCCTCCCTCTCTGCGATCACTCACTCTGCGTAAAAATTGCCAGAGTTCTCCTCGCGTCTGCCCCCCTTCAATCGTTTCAGCCATACGCCTTATCCTCTCGCGAGGTTGCGTGTGGCACGATTTCCCTCACACTGATCAGGCCTGACATCCCTATGGATGGGTGGTTCACCATCCCATCCCTCATCAAGACATCCGCCTACCAGTCTACGAGCCATTAATTTTCAGGGCCAGCGAGCCGCTTTTGGTTCTCCGGGCTAGTGGAGTCCAAATACGGTATTTTAATTCTCAGTGGAAGTTAACGCCACCTTTTCAGGTGCCTTCCACCACCATCGTGGTCTCTTTTTCTGCACATCCCCTCTCAGCAGTTCTGCAAAATTCAAACTATCATTTACATTCGTTAACCTCTTCCTGCAGGTCCATTTACAGCACATATTCATACTTATGAGTTTTTCCATAGTCCTTGGCCAGTTTAGTTATATTTACAATTTGGGGGAAACAGGGTGTTACAATTCCCTCCCCCTTAAAAGGGAACATCGTCCTCGATGTTCTTAGCTACTAACATGAATTTCATGTATAGAAGTAAACAAAATCGGATATGCCTGTCTCATGGCATCCTCCATTTCCCATGTAGCCTCATCTGGGCCAAATTGTTTCCACTCCACCTTGACCTATGCAATGGTCCTGTTCCGGAGTTGGGTTTCCCTTCTGTCCAATATGCATTGGGGTTCTGGCAGGAATTCTCCCTCCGGTTCGACCTGAATCACAGACCAGTCAATTATATGATTAGCATCATGTACATATTTCTTCAATAAGGAGACATGGAAAACATTATGTGCTTTTACTGTGGGAGGAAGTGCTAGCCGATAGGCTACAGACCCCACTCTATCTGGAACCTCAAAAGGTCCACAATATCGGGGTACCAATTTGGCACAAGCTCCCATTTTTAGGGAACTCTTTTTGGGATTAATTCTGAGATACACATGATCTCATGTTTGGAACTCTCTTGGAGTTCTCTTTTGATCAGCATAGCTTTTCTGTCGGTTCTGAGCGACCTTCAGATTTTTTTTTATTTGAATCACTTGTTGTTCC
>JASDQU010590016.1:29023-47556 GCA_032191745.1 Picea mariana | reverse complement strand
TTGGTAAAGGGCACCCCTGCGTGGGTATATAAGCAGGCCCTCATTCTCAATTGTAATCATCTCATATCTCATTATCTATCTTATATCTTATCTATTCATTTATTGTTTACAGTCCTATATGGATTACTTTGTTATATTCCAGATATTTTGTATTATTCTTGTGTGAGCGAACTTTGTTCGTCTCACTTTCCCTTCAACCACTCTTCTCTCTGCCTGTATATAAGACGGTTGGTGTGCACATACACCACTAAGTCACTTGACATGACGACAAAGAGAAGAGTTTATACTTGAGTGAAGGGTACATTTTTACTGGGGTCGTGACAAAAGAGTTGAACAATCAATGCCACCGACATCGAGGTACATAAAGGGATTGGTTCTCTTGATTAAATGTCATTTCCATACCCTCATACATGATAGAATCCAGTGGAAGCATTGCAATCTTGCCATTCTTGAAATCCTGAAAACTGTTAAGTCTGCTGAATTTTGAATGAGACCTAAAATTCTACTTTCTCCATATGAAGTCCAATGAGGTTGGAACCACTCAAACATCCTGAAACAATTAATGGTCATGTTAAAAATTTAAGTAAAAGTGACATTCTCCTTTATCTTTCATTTTCATCCTTTTCTCCTTTATCTTTCATTTTCATCCTTTTACTTTAAGAATTTAACATTACCATTAATTTAACCCTCACTTGCACACCCAAACACCTCATTCCCCCTTGGAAGCGTGTGGGCCTTCCTCAGAAGCGCCTATGAAGCGCCCTCCAAAGCGCGCTCCAAAAATTTGGGAGCGCGCTTCCAACTTTCTGGAGCGCGCTTCGGAGGGGGACGCTTCAGAAATCACAGGAATCGTGCTCAAGGCCCCCGAAGCGTGCTTCCAAAAATTGAGTCGCGCTTCAGAGGGCGCTTCCAGGACGCACCCGCCCAGATCGAGCTTCGGGGCTTCGAAGCGAGGGGGGGGGGGAAGCTTCCGGTAACCCTGGTTTTAACGTCCATTTGATGTATTTTCCACCTCATTTGAGTGACAATAGAGATAGCCATACGAATGGAGGTGTAACGAACTACTGGGGAAAATATCTCTTCATAATCCACTCCTTCCTTCTGAGAGAAGCCCTGGGCAACAAATCTGGCCTTGTATTTGTCAATGCTTCCATCCGCTGCATGTTTTATCTTGTATATCCACTTGGAGTTGACTATTGATTTGTTCTGTGGTCTGGGTACAATTTCCCACACATCATTCTTTAATATAGAGGTATATTCCTCCATCATAGAATCCCTTCAATCTTTCTTTTCAATAGCTTCTTCAAAGCAGGTTAATTCAGATTCGATCATGCTACTCATGAGGGCAACATATTCTGAATACCTCTAAGGAGGTACGCTTGTTCTGATTGAGGTCTTTGGCGATTCTACTTGTTTATTGGCTTCTTTCAACAGCTGCTCGACCCACTTTGGTTTTCTTTTCCTGGAGAGGGTTGGTTGTTCTTTCTCTTGTTGTTCCATTATGGGAAGATCTGCCCCTTTTGATGAGGGTTTCTCTTCTTGATTGGGGACTTTTGTTTTTGAAATGTCTCTGTCTTGACATGAATTTCGGAGGGCTCTTTCTTCTTCAAACTTTATATCTCTGCGTAAGACAGTTTTCCTGGTGGAGGGAATGTATATTCTGCAGCCTTTGGAGGTTTCACTGTATCCAACCAAGATTCCCTTCTCTGCTGTAGGATCTAGCTTAGTCCTTTTCTAAGTAGGAATATGGCAGTAGGCAACACAACTAAAGATGCGGAGATGACTGATGTCTGGTTTCCTCCCAGTAAATGCTTCTTCGGGCATCACGTTTCCCAGAACTTTGCGAGGACTTCTGTTTTGAAGGTATAAAGCAATGTTACAAGCTTTTGCCCAGAGAAACTTAGGAAGATTCTGATCATGCAACATTTCTTTTGCTGCACCAACAATATCTCTATTCTTTCTCTCTGAGACCCCATTTTGCTGAGGCGTATAAGGCACTGTCAGCTCTCTTTTGATCCCAGCCTCAGTACAAAACTTCTTGAAGGCATGCAAAGTGTATTTCCCCCATTATCAGACCTGAGGACTCTTATCCTCTTTCCTGTTTGAGTTTCAACAAAGACTTTGAATTCTTGAAATCTCTTGAGCACCTCTTTTGAGGTTTTTCCCATCAAGAAATAAATCCAAGTTTTCCTGGAGAAGTCGTCTATGAAGGTGATGTAGTATCTGAAGTTCCCTCCTATGGATAATGAAGACATGGGGCCACAAATATTAGTGTGAATCAGATCTAGAATGTCCTTGGACCTTGAATCGCTCTTGGGGAAGGGTACCCTTACATATTTTCCTAGAACACACCCTTTACACACTTCATGGTGTTCTGTAGTGAATGAGGGCATCCCTGTCACAATATTACCCAGAATTCTGAGAGCTCCATGTCGAAGATGGGCTACATGCCCGTGCCATAGTTCACAGTCTTTGGTGCTATTGTTGCTTGCTAGGGCATAGTGAGAGTCAAACTGCAATTTATACAACTTGTCCTTTCTTACTCCAATGACTTGTTCAGATCCCTCACTCAACCCGCTAGGTTTAATGTAAGCCCTTCGATCCTTGAAGAAAACTTCGTAACCCTTGTCTTCTAGAGCTGACACTGAGACTAGATTCTTCTTTAGTCTTGGAACATAGAGGACATCTGACAGATAGAGAGGTTTACCATACTCCCTCTCAAACTTTATAGTTCCGACTCCTTTTGGATGGTAGGCATAGTCATCGCCAAGCAAAATCTTGAATCCAAATCCCTTTTCGCTCAGGCTACTGAAGTAGTGCTTGTGACTAGTCATATGATTGGATGCTCCATTGTCTATGTACCAAACATCGCTGGTATGGGTGGAAGAGAGACAAGCTGTGCAGACACCTTCTGCCATTTCATTTGGTGAGAGATGTTCCATTTAACTTGGCTTTGATACCATGTAAAACTAAAAAGGATGATACACACACATTGAATAAAACAAAACAACTACTATCTTCTTGACACAAGATAATATAGATAGGGAAGATTTTATTTTATTTAATCAGAAATACAAAGCAAACATAAACTTCTTACAGCCTTGTCAGATACCGTACGGATTCATACTCTTGTAGCTCGTACAGACTGATAGTTCAATGGTATAGATCGAGTCTCTCCTTTCTGTGCTCGGTATGGCCCTGTTATAGCACAAGTTGTAGGTTGGGCAAAGCCTAACCCAACCACGAAGAAAGTGCTACAACTTGGGAATCCTACACCCAATGTCACCTCGATTTAGGTCCCGCACTTCAAGGGTGACTAGGTCACTCTAGGGAGGCAATCCCGATGACGCTAGGGTGATTGAGATGGAGATGGAGATAAAAAGAAGTGAAGCCCCTAAAGGTCAAGTCTAAGTGGGATGAAAGGTAGAAAGAGATGCCTTGTAAGTCAAGTGATTGTTGCCCCACAGGTATAGTACTTCTTCGGATGATTGTACTTGCCCGAGACACAAGAAAAGACACTTTGCAATGATATATGTTAGTTGGATCAGCAAGTTAAGCTTGTTGTCCCTAATTTGCAGCAGTAAATGACAGTTTATATCAGCAAATAAGACATTCAAATCAGCATGTAAAACATAATGTCAATCAACAACATTATCGATGAATTAGGCAATCAATTATGACTGAAAAATGGCACTATGAGGCTGAATAAAGCAAGCTGTTATAACATGTGTTTTCTGCAGAAAATTGCAACCTTATGGCTGTAGCATTCAATGGCATGTAGCAACAAAATCAACCGTGGAAAGGTGCCAAGAACTAGCCCAAAAGGTGCGCCCTAGTTAGTAGAATAAGTGAGCAAAATTTAGGAGCTAGTATAAGGTTAGTTTAGGAGTTATGGCTAGTAGTTTATCTAGGTTAGATCAGCCCTAATGGATGTATGTTAGGGTTTGTAACAGCAAACAAAGTAATGGGAGAGAGGAGACGCCCTAGTAGGGGAAGACTCCTCTCAATGAGGCAAATCAACTTCAAGCAAGAAACTTTTTAAAAGATCAAAAATTGCGTTTCCCAAGGCAATGATTTTATATCTCCAATGCAAAAGTATATGACTAGTGTCTTTACTATTGGGTTAATGGAGTCAAATAAACAAAGAGCTAGAGAAGCTACCTCCTTGGGGGTGTAAGCCCTTTTACTTCCCAAGGCAAGTTTCTCTAGCTAGGGTTTAAGCTAAGAGGGTGTATGCCCTTATACTTCTCTTAGCAAACCCTTGTATAATCAATGAGATGAAGCAAAAAATGATGAAGACTATGGTGGGGGTGTATGCCCTTATACTTCCCACCTAGCTCTTAGCATAACAATACTTGACTTGAAAAAAATGATAGCATAATAGTAAAAGACCATACCAAGATCAAGAGAAATGCCAAGATAATCCACCATAAGAGCTAGAAAACATCATCCAAGGCTAGCGCTAGACTTCCACCAACCATTCATCAATAGATAGCCATAAACAAGAGCTAAAAGAGACAATCTTTCCAAAGATAGCGGAAATTTCAGATGAAGTCCTCTCACAATGAGGGAGAGTTATGTTAAAATGAGATCTTATGATCTCTTATTTATACAAATGTCACCAAGATGACTTGTCCACAAAATAAGGGGTAAAACACAAGATTAGGGGTCAACATCCCTAATCTTGCCCCCTTTACAAAGTAATTCATTTAAAATTCACTTTTGCACATAAGAAAACCCTAATTTTAGAAGGACGTCTCCCCTTTAGGGGACATTTTGCCACTTTGAGGAAGTCGTTGGTGTTGGAGAAGCATGGGTAGGCCTCCAAAGGCCACATGTCAAGCATCTAAACACTCTCATCATGGTGAAGACCCTCTTCTTCTCAAAACGTACATGTGTCAAATGAGTGGCACCTCACCACCATGCCCTAGCCCCCAAAGCATGACGTCAAGCTAAAAAATAGGACGTTTTTCCCCTCCTGGGCAAATCGTTTGGAAAGTGAGGGTTGGGCTATGTTGTCCAAGTCATCATCAAGGCCTTCCAAGTCTGATCTTTCTCATTCGGAATGCGGGCCCTTGGCATCCAACCTGTGGGCTTGTAGCCTTATGGAAGCCCAAGCTAGGCTTGTTCTCCCAAAACTGTCTACCAACTAGGTCCTGCAAAGACAAATGAGCACGCCCTCCAAGGATCTCAAGTCATAACATCATGATAAGTGAATCCAATCCATAAATAAGCCACCTAAGCATGTGCATCGAAGATCACTATATCAAACAATTAACTGCTCAAAGACACTATGCGACTTGTCAAGATTGAATATGGGAGGGTTGACCAGGTGTCCTATTGGGTAGATCTTTCCCTAGGTCAAGGAGAGTTTCCAAGAGATCCCTCTCTAAGCCATGGGACTATGGGACACTACACCCAATGTCACCTCGATGTAGGTCCTGCACTTGGGGGGTGACTAAGGTCACTCCTGGGAGGCGATCCTGGAGACCCTAGGGGAAATGAGAAGGATGAAGGGAAGTGTAAGGAGAAGTCCCTCGGAAGGTCAAGTGATGGAAGAATAGATTGGTTGAAAATGGTAAGTGAAGAGAGGTAAATGGATATCGAGTAAAGAGATAGTTTCCGGTGCACCTGTACTTGCCCGAGACACAAGAAAATACACTTTTCCAAACAAGTATAGTAATGGATCAGCAAGTTAAGCTTGCTGTCCCTAAAATACAGCAGCATACAAGTTAGTAAATCAGCAATAGATTACATCCAAATCAGCAAATAAAAGGTCTATATTAGTTAGCAATGTCAGCAATAAAACTAGTAACCAATGTGGACCGAAAATAGCACTTCAAGATTGAATAACGATGGCTGTCATAAAAGTAAATTTCTGCAGCAGTATATCAGCCTTATGGCTGTAGCATTCAATGAAGTACAACAGAAAATCTGACCATCAAAAAGTGCCAAAATCTAACCCAATAGATGCACCTAGGTTAGTAGGTTAAACTAGCAAAGTTAGAGGGTTAGTTTGTGAGATATTAGCGGTTAGGGTTAGAGTTTAAAGCAGCCCTAATGGCTGTAGGTTAGTTTTACTCTGGAAATAATAATTTGTGGGAGAAAGAGAACGTCCTAAGCGAGGAAGAATCCCCAAGGCATCAAGATCATTATCCAAAAGACACGACTTCAAAACTTGAAATTTGTACGTTTATCAAGGCAACAATTTATTTCTCCCATGCAATAAGTAAATGACTAGTGCCTTTAAGAAAGGGTTAATGGAGTCAAGAGAATATTAAGAAGCTAGCTAGGCTACTTCCTTGGGGGTGTAAACCCTTTTACTCCCCAAGGCAAGCTTCTGTTAGCTAGGGTTTTAACTAGGAGGGTGTATGCAATTATACTCCTCTTAGTAAACCCTTATGAAGCAATATTCTCTTAGCAATAAAATGGTGGAAACACAAGTAGGGGTGTATGCTCTTATACTCCCTACTTGGCTCAAGCAAATAGAACCTTTAACTTGTACAAATGATAATACAATGAAATAAGTGGCACCTTCAAGTATTAAAAGGTAATAAAAGCTAGACTAACCACCAAAAAAAGCAATGAAGAAAACCTTCCAAGGCTAGCGCACCATCTCCATCAACCATAACGAAGACATAGCCATAAACAAAAGCACAAGAGAGAGAACTAGCCAAAGAGAGTGAAAATTTCAGTCCAAGAGCCTCTCACAATGGAGAGTTATGTTATGAAAATGAGATCTTATGATCTCTATTTATACAAAATGTAGCTAACATAGTTTGTCGACATAATATTAGGGAAAACACAAAATTAGGGGTCAACAACCCTATTCTTGCCCCTTTACAAAGATAATATTTAAAAATTCTCTTTAATTTCACTTTTGCACAAAGAAAACCCTAAAATAAAGGTGACGTCATCCCTTGAAGGAGGATGTTTTGGCAAATTGAGCAAGTCGTTGGAGCTAGGCTGCAAAGTAGGGCCTCCAAAGGCCATGTGGCAATCATCCAGAGCCTCTCCACCTCAAAATGCCATGTGTCATGCTTTGATTCATCATCAACCACCTTATGCACCTCATATGTGACATCAAGCCCCTAGGGAGTGACGTTTTTCCCCTTCTGGGAAAGTCGTTTGGCATGCAAAGGGTGGGCTATGTCTATCCAGCTGTCTCCTAAGCCACCGAATGCATCTCTCTGTCGTCTGGCAGTCATCCATCCTGTGGCCTGCTTGCCCTCATGGAAGCCCAAGTTAGTTTTGTTCTTCCAAAGCTGGCCACCAACCTGTACCTCCAACACAAATGGATACATCCTCCAAGGATCTCAAGTCAAAGCATCATGATGAGTAAATCAATTCAATGTAAGAGCCATTAAAGCATGTATACCAGGACTACATCATACAAACATGTGCTTAAGAAACTAGATGTTTTGCCAAGTTTGGTTGTGGGAGGGTTGGCATGGTACTTATTTTCATTGGATAGAACCCCCTAAGTCTAGGAACAACCCTATCTGAGTCATGTGAATGAAATGGAATGGATGGGGAAGTACTCAATGGGCATGGGGTCCATGATATGCAAGGGTCCATAGTATCTCATTTATGGGTGCCTTTGTGGAGGGTGTGCCGCACGTTCATCCATAATGCATTTTTTCCAAACCCATCAATTTCCTTTTATCTTTCTTTCTTTGTATTTTCTTTCAATATAGCATAGGGTGAGTTGGAGGCCACTGCCCTGACGTGGTGACCAAATATCGACAGTGTCACCCACAAGTACTTTGATGGAAGTGAGAAGGCTGGCTCGTGATGAGACCCCCTTTCCCTCAACCATGCAACTTAGAGCCATTACCTTGGTGTGGTGGCCAGAAATGGTAATGTCATACCGTTAGATACCCATGGATGTGATAGGTTGGCTCGTGATGAGACTCCCTATCCTCAACTGATCCTTTAAGCGTTTTTATTTATTCTTTTCTTGGGGTCCTTATTTTCTTGTGGAGAAGCTTTTCATTGCTTTCTCGAGATCCCCTGGGCGAAGCATCTGGAAGGTTCTTTCATTAGGATTTTATCTTTTTCTAGCTAACTCCCCTCTGGGCCTTCAGTCCCTTCTTCCCATGAAATGAGGAATGGTCCTTCTAGGGTTAGTCTACCCCAAAATCCCAAGAGATGATGTCATGAGGGGAAATAATGATGGAAAGTGGTAAGTATGGTCAGGAGTGGCATGATGACTCATCAAAGGAAGCTCCCAGAAGCACCCCATCTTAAGGGTGACCATCTACTTGAGTGCCCCAAGCCAACCACCAACATTTAAACAAGGTAAAAGGCATAGTTTCCAAAGCAGATGTCTCATAATAAAAAATAACCTCTGATATACAAGCTAGAATGCCTCAAATATTAAAATGATACCCACCATCATACCTGACTTATACCGCATGGAGCAAGACCCAAGTGACCTGTGGTTGCAAGCTGGTGTGGATGATGACCAAATGTTGGGTCATTGTGGTGGCGATGCAGGTCTCTAGTTGTGCGAAAGGATATTGCTGGTCATGTGGTCCCTTGACACTCCATATCTGCAACCTGAGGGCCTCGAGACATAATTTCCTTAGTTATGCACAAAAGGGGGATAACATCTCGCTCCTAGTTGGGGACATGTGCTCGCCTTAGAGTGCATTAGAACTGCAACATCTTCTGGTAGACCTGTGCCTGCAAGGAAACATCAAACTGTCAAGTGCAGGATGGCCTACTCATCCTCGTTCTCATATGGTCATCATCAAAACCAACTAAGCCAGAAAAATAAAATTTTGACAATTTTTTTTACTAAGTATACATATATGATGATGAAATCAGTAATGCAAGTAGAGAAAAATGAAAATGCAACGCAGCTAAACTAATATGAGCAAACAAAATGCAAGATGCAAGAAAACAAGATGACTTACCTACTTACTTGGGGTCTTGGGACCTTGAAGATCAAGTCTTGAAGGTGTCAGGTGAAATCGTACAACCAGTGTAACCACCTGATCATCGGACGAAGACATTTCCCCCTGTGCTTAATTATGTGAAACAACAAAGATAAGTCCAACACATAGTAATCATGAGCATAAATAAACAAATAATCAATCTTGAAATAAAACTCATGGAGATGGGTGGGAGGGAGGAAATCCTGCTGAAAAGAGAAACCACAATCTCGGTCGTCTTGAAACTCCCGTCTGCAAGCATAGCCACAAGCCTGATCTATCCATCTCTGGAGTGGACTGGCATATGTAGATGATGGCTCATCTTCATTCTCATCAACACAATCACTGGTCCCTGAAGACTGAGAAGATGTGAGATAACTCAAGAAGACCCCATGCTTCACCCAAGGGGAAGAAATGAGGTACAGGATGGGCTCAGGTCTAGAAGAAGAAAAACGCTGCCACTCTGTCTGTGAATCCTCGTGAGAAAATTCAAGATTAAAAAACTCTTGCTTCGTAGAGTGAACCTCTAATTGCCCCGAGATGGCTATGTTTTGGTACTCTTCCAAAATCAAGGGCGAAAATGTATGAAAATCCTTGTAGAAAAAATATGTATCCCCAAAAGGATATGCATCACCCTAAAGATGCTGTGACAAGTCATTTTGAAATGAATCGAGCAAATCAATGATCATGTCACCATCACCATCCCAAACATCTGAGTCATATTTGCACGGAGACCAATCCTTTGTTTGAGGGTTGCCCTCAACATCGTAAGTGGGATCTCCATCACAGGTGAAAAGGCTCATGTCCCATTCACGTTTTCCAATCTTTATGAAAGTGTCAATATGTTGATCCACTGTATCCGAGGGATCTTCTAGTGCTCCTTCACTTCCAGGATCATGGAACAGGCTGTTATCAAGCTCCTCAAATGGGTCATAACTCATAGTGTTGTCCTGTTGATGTGTAGGAGGAATAGTGGCTTGGATGTCTTCATCTGGGTCATTAAGTGAAAGCACTTCATCTTCATTAAATAATACCTCAAAATCTTCAACGTGATAAGCTTCATCAGGATCTTCTTGGAAGCTTTCTTCATAAGCATGTACTTCAAGCATCTCTTTTACTTGATTTATCAGCTCTTCAACGACTTCATTAACATCTTTTTTCCTTTCCATCTGCAAAATTTCCTTCCATGAGGGATGGCGGGGTCTTGGTTGATTCCAAGGTGTGATAGTCCCATCGAGTAGAAGAACACCTCACAGGAATTTCCGGGGGAGAGCAAGGCTTATCAAAGGATTAAAGGAGAGAGTAGGGGAAAGGTAAGTAATGGAAAGATGGCTTGGGGAAATGGTGGAGTCGCTAGATAAACTTTGAAGAAGGGTTGTCAAAGGAAAATGGGAAGGTTCTTGGAGTGGAGTCGCCAGGCAAAATCGGGGTGAAGGCTTTGGGAAAGAGACTTGCCAAAACTATCGTTTAGGGCACGAAGAGGATTCAAAATCCCCCCTGGCAATGGTGCCAAAATGTTATAACACAAGTTGTACATTGGGAAAAGCCCGACCCAACCACAAAAGCATGTGCTACAACTATGGGACACTACACCCAATGTCACCTCAATGTAGGTCCCACACTTGGGGGGTGAGTAAGGTCACTCCTGGGAGGCGATCTCAGAGACCCGGGGGAATGAGAAGGACAAAGGAAAGTGTAAAGAGAAGTCCCCTGGAAGGTCAAGTGATGGAAGAATAGATTGGTTGAAAATGGTAAGTGAAGAGAGGTAAATGGATACTGTTATCCCCCACTTTTAGGGATAACTAGGAGATTATGTCTCGAGGCCCATAGGTCCTAGACATGGAGTACCGAGAGCTAGATCGACTTGAGCATGGCCCTGGAGAGCCCATCTTTTC
Organism: Picea mariana; assembly: GCA_032191745.1. Classification (NCBI taxonomy): domain Eukaryota; kingdom Viridiplantae; phylum Streptophyta; class Pinopsida; order Pinales; family Pinaceae; genus Picea; species Picea mariana. Next base: position 36,722 of record JASDQU010590016.1, on the reverse strand, counting down.
TCCCTTTGGAGCGCCTCCACTTTGTCAGCAGCAACAACAACACACATCACCTTCGGCTTGGTCCTGCATTAGAGATGGTTCTTGCTCCATGAGGTAATGAGTCCAGGTATCATGGTATGTGTCACTTTGATCCTCAAAACCTTCGAATATGTGCATTTGATTCCTTTGTTTCTAACGGGTGCTTGGATATTATGCTTGTCCACTTGACCATGTCTGGAGGGAATGACAGGATACCCTAGGAAGCTTGTGTCCATAGGTTTTGAGTTGCCACTGGGGGAATTTCTGAAAAGCCATCGTCCATTCCCGTCATACATACCATTTTCCACCTTATTTCCCGCTTCCACCTTATTTCCCGCTCATTGATCCCATTACACTGGTCTGGGCATAGGGTTGGCCAATCATTTAGGGCCTGTACCTTACCTTGTGGGAAGAATGGGCTAAGGGCCTGGGGGGTAAAAGAAGCTGAAATCAAAAGCCTAAGAATAAAACCTCGAGATGCCTCGCCCAGGGATCTCGAGAAAGCAATAAAAGGCTTCTCAGCAAGAAATGGAGGGACCCGTAAAAAATAAATCAAGACCTAGTTGAGGGATGGGGGGTCTCATCACGAGCCACTTCATTAGGTCCATGGGTGCCTAACGGTATGACACTACCAGCATCTGGTCACCACGCCAGGGTAGTGGCTCTTGGTTGCATGGCCAAGAGAAAGGGGGTCTCATCACGAGCCAACCTTCTTATTTTCGTGAAAGTACTTGTGGGTAACATTGCCACCTCTGGTCACCAAGCCAGGGCAGTGTCCCTTGACTAGCTTCTTGAGAGAAAAAGCAATAAAAAGATAAAAAACAATAAGACAAGACCTGGTTAGAGGATAGGAGGTCTCATCACGGGCCGACCTATTAGGTCCATGAGCATCTAGCAGTATGACACTACCAGTATCTGGTCACCACGTTAGGGTAGTGGCTCTTGGTGGCATAGCCAAGAGAAAGGGGGTCTCATCACGAGCTAGCCTTCTCATTTCCGTGAAATGTTTGTGGCTAACATTGCCACCACTGGTCACCAAGCCAAGGCAGTGTCCTATGATTAGCATCTTGGAAAAAATGAAGATTAAAAGGCATGAATGGGCTTGGAAACATTACATCCATGACAGGTACAGCTCACCCAGAGGCACCCACCGGTAAGCCATCCTTGCTATAACTGCACCTTTTGCCCAGGCATCCCTGTCCACCTCACCTACTTGCATGACTTGGATTTGATCCTTTCCAGGAGCAACCCTTTTCCAATAGACTCTAGCCCAATAGGACGTTTTGTCACTTCCCCCAAACTTGTATTACAAACATGTATAATTTCTTTGAGGACTAGACTGGGGTAAAGAGGTTTTATGCACATGTTTAATAAATATTGATGATTAGATGTGATTGACATTGCTATGATCCCTGTGACTTATGAGCCCATGGAGGGCGTAGTTGTTGATTTGCAGGATCATGCCCGACGGATAGGTACCATGTTGGACAGGTACACATGGGGAGATGATTAGTTCGGACCTCCATGGGGTTGAAGAACCCACCAGATGGATGCTGAGACCCCAGCAGGGGGGAGAGACAGGGCAGAGCGTTTGTACCAGGGAAGAGCAGAAGAATCTGCCAGAGGCAGCTGAGCAGACCTGTACCTAAGGGGGTTGAGCCCTCTCCACAGGAACATTGACCTTCGAAGGCCCAAGACCTCTCCCAGGATGCCCATGACGTCACCCAGCAATATGGACGTTTTGGGAGACAGATATGGCAGTATTGGCACGTGTGGCAGCTTGGAGAAGCCCAAGGAGGGCTAACGTTTTGTTCCAGGATACTGCATTTTCCCTGGAAGGGGCTAACGTCACCCTAGAAAGGGGATGACGTCTCTCTATTGCTTGATTAGGGTTTAATTTTCAAACATTTAATGTAAAACAATATGATTTTGGTATTTTGGCCTTGTCAGCCTTTTGATGACCTAAAAAGTAATTAAGGTCATTGCTACTGTATAAATTGAGGGTTTTGACTCTTATATTTTCATCATCTCTCACTCACTGAATAGTGAGGTCTGAAATTTGCGCCATTTTTGGGGTTATTGGCTGAAATTGTGAGGCACACTTGTTGAAGGAAGACTTTTTTTTTGGCATTTTGGCATTTCTCTTGGTGGAAGGTGTTACAACTAGGGTTTTTCTATGTGATTTCTAGGTTAAATGTAAGTAAATTTCTGCAAAACTTCTTGATTGAATGGTTGTAGTGTTGTTTTCTTGCATTTATTATTATAATTTGTGGAATCAAACCCTAGGTGACAACCACACATTGAAGGTCCTTGTCTCATGTCCCCATCAAGATTTTAAGCCATTTGATTTGTTGAAGAGGATAAAGCCTTGCCATAGCAACACTCCATCCATCTTTTTCTTGCTAGCCGTTTTTTCTTATTTGTTGAGCTAAGAAGGAGAAAACACACCAATGCCTAGGTCTCTTCACCTTGGTGAACCGATTTTCCCTAGGGTTTGACTAGTAAAGCCTTGCTTTAGCAACACGTTGCTTACAAACCTTCTTGTCTTAGTTCTTATCAACCATTATTCAAGCTAGCCGTTTGCCATTAAGCTAAGGAAGTAGGAGAGAGCACTGAGGCCTAGGTTTACTACCCCAAAGTGAGCCTCTCTCCCCTAGGGTTTCATCTTTGAGGCCTTGCCATAGCAACACCTCAAAGTTTAACTCTCTTGTTCTTAGCTCTACCATTATTACTTAGTCCTTTAGCTTTTGCGTCCTCTTTTTGACTCCATATACCCTAGGAGCACACTGATCTAAGGCCTTTTGTGTTGAGTAACTTTATCCTACAAACTTCCAATACTTTGAACAAACCCTAACTATAACTAACCCTAGCTTAGACTAACCTTTACTAACCCTAATGCTGTCGTCTTCTTTTATGCTATAAACACCTTATATGTAGCATTTATTTCACCTTTAAAGTAATTGAATGGTTGGCTAAGGCGTTGTTTCTGAAGTGTTGATATTGTTACATTGATATCCATTAGCATTTATTGTGAAGTGATATTGTAATCATTGTTATTGTACAACTTTGATTTGCTTCATCAATAATATTGTTTATCAATTGCTTATTATCAGAAAGTCATTGATTATATGAAGTACTAACCAACAAGCAAGCTTGCACATGTAGTTTCATTGTTGCTTTGTTCTTGGGCAGGGATACTTCTTTGTTATACTTTCGGTTATCTTTATTGGCTATAAGCCGAACTTTCTGATCAGGTGGTGACTTGTGAGGGGGAAATTATCTTTTGGCTTTGAAGCCTTTTGCCTTCTCAAAACCGCAGGTCACCGGGGATGTCTCCCCTGGGCCTTACCTCCCTAAACAAAAAGAACCTTCCCATCGAGGTGACAGTGGGTGGGATTGGTTCAGGTATGCTAGTTTGGTATCCTTTCATCCATCTACTTTCCAAACTACAAACTGCGCGATGACATTTTGGCGCCGTTGCCGGGGAATCACCGAGTCAAAACTTTCTTCAAGACGACACCTCAAGAGCCCTTATCTTGCAAGCTTACTTAGCGACTCCACTAAGGGTGATTCCCTTATTCCTTTGATAATTTCAAGAAAATTATCTGGCGACTCCACTAATGACGAAGCCAAATATGACTTCTCAATGGGACTTGGGAAATTTCAAACCCCTTGACATGAGTAAAATCCCGAGATACCCTCGAAGTACGAGAAATGGCTCCCTATATTCATTGGTAGTGATGGGGAAAGAGCCGATTATCATATGAGTGATTTCTGGGATTTATTTCAACTCCATCCTATCAGTGATGATGCTGAAGATTTGGTTATGAAGATTTTCTCTGCCACCCTTTATGGAAACGCTAGGGAGTGGTATGACAACCTCCTCAATGCCAGCATCACAACTATGGAACAGTTGGAAGGGACCTTTCTCAAAGGTTGGGGTTTGAAATTGGAAGATATCCAAATGTTTCTAAAAGAATTCGAGTATGCAAAACAAACTAAAGATGAGACTGTCTGGGACTTCCAACATAGATTTCAGAGATTACTATATCAGATTCCTAGAGACCATTATCCTGAAGACAAATACCTCGTAGATATCTTTACAAATGCACTCTTGGCGCATTTAGGATTTCTCTTAAGTAAAAAGAGGCCAAAAACACTCCATGAAGCTTGTAACATGGCCATGCAAATTGAGGTAAATCTCTCCTTGTCCAAAGGAAAACACACTTCCTCTCTATGGACCAAAGTCAATGGCCATACTGTGGACACTCTCAGTTTGATAAAGCTAGTTTCCCTTGAAACCTTTATTGATATTTCACAAGAAAGAAGGGAACAAGTTTCTGACCAACAGAATGAAGACAGGGTTAAGGAGCCGGAACCTAAGCAAAGTGATGAAGTATCAACCTGTGCTCCTCCCTCTGATGAGGCCATCCAAGAGCCTATTTCTCCTGCACAACAACAAGACGATGAGGTTAGTTTCTTTCCTTTTCAGGATTTTGATGATACCTTGTTCCATGATTCAGAGAGTGAAGGAGAAATGGAATCCCTGAAAGGAGTGGATCTTCCTTGTTGTACAATCGAAGATGAAGGGGCAACTCATGAGGATAAGACAATAATGCATGTTGAAGATACCCAAGTCCTCGAAGCCCCTGCACAAGAAGAAACAAGCATTGTAAGTTAGCCTCCTATCCATGATTCTGATGATTCTTTGTTTTATCACTTGGGAAAAGAGAAGGAGATGAGTGAGCCTTTGAATGTTTTGAATCCTCCATGTTATGATGCTGATACTGACATAGTTGATATTGATGAGTTCATACATGTTGGAAGACGTAAATGGGATATAGTTGGTTTTGATATGGACCCCATTTACGACATTGAGAATCATTCCCAACTGTTGCCTTCACAGTTATCACAACAGATTACCTTTGATTTTTGGCAACAAGGGGATGATATATTTACCGATGCTTCCCAAACACCCAAGGTTGATCGAGTACCATATTTTCCTAACAATTTTCGGTCTTACCTTGAGGATTTTGACAAGTACTCCTCCGAGCACTTGGATTTATTCTATGAATGTGATTATCAACCACCACTATGCTCAGGCTTTGATAGGAGTGAGAACAATGTTTTCCCAAAGAAGGATTCTCATGACATCCTTCTCCAGCCACTGCTGATTACTTTACCTTGTTGTATCATTAAAGGTGTAGTTGGGAATTATATCTTTTGTATTGAGTTTCCTCTGAGGCAAACCCTGGAGTCCGAGGGTTGGTTAAATACTACAAGTTTAAGTCTATCATCTCAGTTTCTCAACTTTCCCTTGAGAGTTTGCTAGTCGTCTGCTAGATCTTTATCGATCCCTTCCCAAGCTTCAGAGTGTGAGGACGTCCTAGGTAGCCAGTTTGCCGACCTTTTGAGTCAGTGTTCTGAACCTTGGACTTTTCATGACCCCTTCTTGAAGTGGATTGAGTACTTTCCGCTAAGATTGACTTGGCACGATTTTATCCCTCCCACTCGCCTCCATGAGTTAGACCTKGTGGTTTCCGATGATATGATATATATTCTAACCCATGTCATTTTTGTGCTTAACTTGTCACTGTTTTGGTTTATGATGAAGCACAAAGGCAAGTATTGTGGGACATTGCTGGATCAGTTTCACTGGTCATTTGACTACACCTGACATCCATCCAGTAGGTAAGTACAAGTAAGTAGGTAGGCATTTTGCATTCATTGTATTATACCATCTGCATTGCATGTTAGAATAGTTCGCTTTCACATTCACACTTATGATTGCTTTATTTTAGTTATATATATATATATATATATATATATGCTGGGGTGGTATCACCACCCCAATTGATTACTGATGTTTTCTATTGAGATCAAGCAGGTTACAGGTCATGCCAGAGATGCTGAGGTTCTCATGCGCTCTATGGTGAGCACATGTCCCCGAGTTGGAGCCAGATGTTATCCCCCACTTTTAGGGATAACTAGGAGATTATGTCTCGAGGCCCACAGGTCCTAGACATGGAGTACCGAGAGCCAGATCGACTTGAGCATGGCCCTGGAGGGCCCATCCTTTCTCCCTTTGGAGTGCCTCCACTTTGTCAGCAACAACAACAACACCCATCACCTTTGGCTTGGTCCTGCATCAGAGATGGTTCTTGCTCCATGAGGTAATGAGTCCGAGTATCATGGTATGTGTCACTATGATCCTCAAAACCTTCGAATATGTGCATTTGATTCCTTTGTTTTTAACGGGTGCTTGGATATTATGCTTGTCCACTTGACCATGTCTTGGGGGAATGACAGGATGCCCTAATAAGCTTGTGTCCATAGGTTTTGAGTTGCCACTGGGGGGATTTCTGAAAATCCATCGTCCATTCCCGTCATACATACCATTTTCCACCTTATTTCCCGCTCACCCATCCCATTACACTGGTCTAGGCATAGGGTTGGCCAATCATTTAGGGGCTGTACCTTACCTTGTGGGAAGAATGGGCTAAGGGCCTGGGGGGTAAAAGCAGCTGAAAACAAAAGCTTAAGAATAAAACCTTGAGATGCCTCGCCCAGGGATCCCCGAGAAAGCAATAAAAGGCTTCTCAGCAAGAAACAGAGGGACCCGTAAAAAATAAATCAAGACCTAGTTGAGGGATGGGGGGTCTCATCACGAGCCACCTCATTAGGTCCATGGGTGCCTAACGGTATGACACTACTAGCATTTGGTCACCACGCCAACGTAATGGCTCTTGGTTGCATGGCCAAGAGAAAGGGGTTCTCATCACGAGCCAACCTTCTCATTTCCGTGAAAGTACTTGTGGGTAACATTGCCACCTCTGGTCACCAAGCCAGGGCAGTGTCCCTTGACTAGCTTCTTGAGAGAAAAAACAATAAAAAGATAAAAAAAATAAGACAAGACCTGGTTAGAGGATAGGAGCTCTCATCACAAGCTGACCTATTAGGTCCATGAGCATCTAGCGGTATGACACTACCAGCATCTGGTCACCACGTCAGGGTAGTGGCTCTTGGTGGCATAGCCAAGAGAAAGGGGGTCTCATCATGAGCCAACCTTCTCATTTCCGTGAAATTTTTGTGGCTAACATTGCCACCACTGGTCACGAAGCTAGGGCAGTGTCGTATGATTAGCATCTTGGAAAAAATGAAGATTGAAAGGCATGAATGGGCTTGGAAACATTACATCCATGACAGGTACAACTCACCCAGAGGCACCCATCGGTAAGCCATCCTTGTTATCACTGCACCTTTTGCCCAGGCATCCCTGTCCACCTCACCTACTTGGATGACTTGGATTTGATCCTTTCCAGGAATAACCCTTTTCCAATAGACTCTAGCCCAATAGGATGTTTTGTCACTTCCCCCAATCTTGTATTGCAGACATGTATAATGTCTTTGAGGACTGTTGCCGTCCTTATACACACTTGTAAACGTGAGCTAAGTCCGGCTCACTTAGTGTGTCCTTGGAGGCACAATGCCTAGGTTCAAAGCCCGCACTGTCACTTTGACTTGAACCTCTTCCGTCTAGGATCACTCCTAGGGAAGCCAATGGGGGTAGTCCCTAGTTACTAGATAAGTTTTAGAGTTAGGTTCTAGGAGTTGATTTTAATTTCTTAAGGTTAGAGGGGATGTAATCTAGGATGCTAAGGCAGCAATGCAAGGTGCAAAG